>JARHVA010003630.1:937500-975000 GCA_037957365.1 Torreya grandis | reverse complement strand
GCCTTAATAGATATTGATCATATCAAATTATCACTTTTGACATTATCATTCACCCTTATGGACCTATCATTAATCCTTTTCTTTTCTTATGATACCTCAACCATTATAATTAATAAATCTTTAATACATTATTACATAGTCTTAGGAATAAGTAAATTGACAAGGATTTTCAAAGCCTACCTTCATCCATATGGTGTTATTCACAACCTCCTTAAATTATTTAACCATATTCTAGACTTCATATGTATGGGTGATGTACAAATGCTATCATTCAGTCTGTAAATTTTGGAACTATTATAGCTTGTAAATGTTCCATATCTCTCAATTTTTTACTTCACTCTTTCCTTTTTTTTGAAAATTTATTGTAGATTCACTCCTTCATGTAATGCTTAGATCACTCCTTTGGCAGTGCTTCTCTAATTCATTATTACAACATAACTGTGAACTCAATTATGACATGCAGATTTGAACAGGGTCTATATAAGGTTTAATAATTTGATCAACTACTTATCCAAACTATGATTATATTTACATTTCCATAGATCTTCATGTAACTATTCATTACAATTTTTAATTCCAAATAATGCAAAGTCATATTAAAAACCCTGAAACTAATGCCAAGTATAATGCATGCATGCTCCTATTCATTTAACCTTATGTATTTATTAAAAACATCAAATGAAATCTAAAATACCTTTGACCATTACAAATAACTTGTTTAATTCCCTGCTATGAAGGATTATGAAGGCTTATGCCACCATTCTACACCTTGATTTGTTATTTCAGACAAAGTCCTTATCAATACTATGCATCTGTGTAAACATTTACATAACTCGAGGTTGGTAAACATTTAATTTTAGGTCTATGAATTCAATAGGTTTCTCAAAATGATTTAGAAATTGTAGACAAGTTTGTCTCATGCTTTCCCCATCAACAATTGAAAACCAATAGAAAAGTACCAATTAGTCATGCAATTGGGAGAATATCTATTTATGGCTTTATTCTACATAAGATGACACTCCACACACCAAAACTAATTTTTGATGATAAATTAATACTAAATGAATTTTCACCATTACATGCCACATTCTATCATATCTGAATTATCAATAAACTTTTGATTATTAAATAAAGAAGATTAAGACCCAATCAGGTCTAAGAAACTCACTTAACTCTTGAGTACCAGTTTCTCATATATAAATGATCAATTTTCCATATATAATAGTCTTAAAATAATAATATAAATCAATTAATAGATAGATTTATAGCATATATTATCCTCTATAAAAGACTTTTTAGGATTTTTTTTGAACAATATAATAACTAAATCAAATCAGACATTATTGAATGATGAAGTATATATGAACATATTTACAAAAGTAACATCACCATATGCCTCAAATATTTTACGAACCAAATCTTCATTATTAACTCTAAATCTTTCAAAACCTCTTCTATATAGACCTACAGTTCTACAATTCACACTAACAACAATGTACAACTTGATTTTATTTTTGTCTCATAACTTGATTTAGATCCTTATCCTATGCTTTGAATCCTATCTTTTTCAACCATAAGACTAAATTTAGTCTCTCTTGATTCCTTTGACTTATCTCTTCTTAGTCTTAGTTGAGCCTTTTTCTTAATATAGTAAATACCCCTTAAAATAGGTTTTACATTGTCTAATAGTCAAAGGACATCTTCATGATGTAAATAGGTATTATGAATCTTTTCTCATGAGGCTTAGGTCCTTTTCAACCTATAAAAACTTCATACCTAGTTTGAGAATTCAAATCCCTTATTTTGATATGAAACCAAACTATGAGACTATACAAGACACCAATAAACTTCATACTTTAAAATAGACTTTTCTCATCTAATTATAACCATTACAATGTACAATGGAGCTTGACATGGCTCCTTGTTGTTTACAAAAGGACTAATTAGACTCCATTGAACAAATATGTATAACTTAGTTGATGTTCCTGCATCAATAATGAACTATGATATTATGGGATGTCATAGAGAATATTTTAGTTGAAAACTATAGTCTAAATGTATGTTATACTTGGGTGGTATAAACTATAATTTTTATGTCTAGATACATTCATATGTTTGATGGACCAAATATATGTGTGCTAGTTATTTCTATGAATAACATGTTTTATGATAGTCATTGGGACCTTATTTATGCATGCATAAAACCCCTCCCCCCCCCTCGAGAGTATACCCCCTTGAGAGTATCATAGATGTTATAATAGAATATTATATGTTTATGAGAACTAAGACTTTCTTGTTATAAATAGTTGTTTAAATATAAGTTTATATTTTTATTGATTCATAACTACTTTATTATGACTGATTGTGGTATTTATTAGTTGTACTTAATAACACTAGACTATGATATTATGGGTTATAATAGGGTGCGTTATATTTGGAAACTACTTATAGTAACTAGAAAATGTAGTTAGATGTATATTTTACTTGTATGGTATAAACTTTAGTTATCCTTCCTATTATTTATGTGATAGATAATATTGTGAGATTCATTCATACATTTGACAGACTGAATGTATGTATTTGATTATTCATATGATTAGTATGTTTTGTGATTACTGGTAGGGAGTAATCTATTTGAAACTATTGGTATATATATGTTAACCAAATCTTGCATTGTTAGTACTAAGTAGTGAGATGGACTTCACTAGCTTATTATTATTATCACACTTTCAGATGAAGGTAATCCGATCAAGTGGTGTGTATGAAATTGATTGATCCTTAGATAATTATTTATTATTGAAAAAAATTTCCAAAGCAATATTTCATGAGACATTGTCATTTCACGAGTATTATTTACATTATTGTGTGATATCTTGAGTAGAATGGGTTTCTATAATACACCACATGTTTAGTTTTACAAATCATACAACACATGGGTACTAGCTTATCTCTTGAGATTCCTACGCCATCACTATCTAAACATCCATGAAGGGAGGTCAATTCCTTGATGGGATTAGTATGATGGATCATTGGTTCGTAGATGGTGTGAAAAAGTACTCAGATGATTCTCTCCCTCCCTATGGTAGTACTAATTTTGAGATGACACTTGATATTGCCATAGATATTAGAGTCTAGAATAATTATGCTCTAGGAGCCATGTATTTATATATGTACATTGTATTGTATTCATTATTGAAACATTATTGTGATGAGATGTAATTACTTGTTTATTGTATATAGACAACAGTGACTATAGATGTGTATTCACCATGGCTAGTTAATTGTAATTACTTTCTATATTATTATTATGATGTGTTTTTAATGATGACAGTGATCAGTGATGTATGATGTAGTATTTTTCATTTACATTTATTATACTTAGAGCATTTTATATGATCATTGATTATATTCTTGTGGTGTAATCTATTTAAAGTATATGTTATTTAAGTTTTTAAAAAATCACATTTTTCAAAGTAGATCCTAGTGGGGATGTTCCATATAGTATCAAAGTTATGGTTTGAAATCTAAGACCTAATAAGTCCATTAGCATTTTTCATATCCTTCTATCTATCAGAAAAGAGAATAGTGAAATGTGTGCAGTACATTGAGTGGGTACCCTTAGGAGCACTTTTACCCTCTTAGATTTGTTAAAGGGTTGGTTTATCGAGTGTCTCAATGGTGATGGTTGTAATATATGTTTGTTAGGGGATTTCATAACATAGTTAATGAGTCATGAATAATATATTCCTACAATATTTTGATCACTTAGATCAAATACCTCAATAGTGATTACATCCTTACTTGTTAATCAAGTCACCTCAGTCATTTGTGTTTTGTGTTGTGAGTGTTTCAAAATCATGGTATACTTCTCACTTAAGTATATTTGCATTAGTTTTGTGTCTTATATACACTAATTATAGGAGTGGGAAATCTTATAAGACTATTTTTAGATTAGCACCACCTAGTGTGGTGGGAATTCTCCTTGTAGTGAATTATAGTCATTTTTGTTGAGGACTTTAATGTGTTATGAGTTGGCTCATGAATTGGCACCCAAAATGTTTATATGGAATGGGAAGATGTGTCAACTCACATAGTTAGTATAAAGGTGATTTTTTAATCTCTTTTGACATCATTATAAGCTACTAAGAGGATTCATATTTTCATGATGTTGATTTAGTGTTCCCTTAAATGGAAACTTGATTTTGCAATCTTATTTTGAAAAAATACCCTAGAGATCATGGAATAGTGTCTCATACTTATTTTTTATAGATAATTTTTAGGAATGGAATGGATTGATGCATCTATGTGGTTAATATTTTCCTTCTAGTTGTGGAAGCAGGTTATGATACTACTATTGACAAAATTTGACTTTTAGTTCAAACATAGACCCCTATAGGTAAAAATATGGTTTTTTGGATCTTATATGGGTTTAAACCTTTTTAATAAGCTATATTATGGTTAAATCAATGTCATCTAATGTATTTTTAGCCTTGTTCATAGTTTCATTACCCTATTTATCTTTTGAGTCATTAAATGTGATTTTAAGGGTCATAAATGCAAGTGGAATGGTTCCAAAGGTTCTTAGGTGTCCTATATTCTTTGAAAAAATAAAATAAGTTAGGTAAGATGTAATTGATGTTAGTTACCTTGAAATTGTTTAGGTTGTTCAATTAAAATTATAGAAACCAACTAAAAAAGGGAGAAAATAGTACTTACACAACACATAGAGAGATGTGCCACATGGATAAATATATTGGGGGGCCTATGCACCTTCCTAAAAATCACATAAATTTTTGGTTTTTTTGAAAAAATACATTTGGAGGCCAAAATTTTTATATTCATTTCTTACTTTTCTAGACAAACTGAAGGGACTTTCATATTTTTGTTTGGTACAGACAACACAAGTAGTTTCAAGAAGAAATGATTTTTGTTTTTTGTTTTTTTAAAATGATACATTAATTTTCATATATGGAGTTTTAATATTGGTCAACCATGCTTTATGAACCATTGCTAACAAGTTGATTGTGTAGTTTTACTAGTTTTTTCCTACACCCTATAGGTTTTGCTCTATATTGGTCAAA
The DNA here is from genome assembly GCA_037957365.1 of Torreya grandis. Lineage (NCBI taxonomy): Eukaryota > Viridiplantae > Streptophyta > Pinopsida > Cupressales > Taxaceae > Torreya > Torreya grandis. Next base: position 969,919 of record JARHVA010003630.1, on the reverse strand, counting down.
TTCGTACAAACCAATTGATGATATTGGCTCTAGTTGGTGTCTAATTTATTATAATATTATCTTAATTCTTATCTTCATGTTTCATAATTTTTGGATGAGAAAATTGGTCTATGATCAAAGAGGGAGTCACCATGTGCAATTTTAGCTAAAGTGCTTCTTGTTTGCTAAGTGTGTTCTCTTGTAGGGTCTCATATAGCTAGTAAATGGTTTTACACAAGTACTTGGGTCATGTGATTAGATACTTTAATGTTTTAATTTCACCATGTTACCTCTTGGTTTTCTCTCATGCTTGTTTCCATTCAATGTCAACTCTTTGCATAATTTCAATTGTAATCCCATGCATAATCTTGTCCATCCTATATATTAAGTGGTAATAGAGGTGTATTAGATTATACAAGAATTTAGGATTTGAATTAAGTTATTTTATAATATTATGGAGGTGTAAGTTTGACCATATTCTCATATTACATGCCAAGTTAGTCATTTAATGCCTCTATTTGCTCCATTTTCCACATATATGCAAGTGATGTTTATGCTAGAAAAGGTGTATCAAATCTAGTTTAAAGGTGAAAATAATGGAGATAATTTATTTAAAGTTTCTAAATGGTATTTGATTAGTCTTAAATCTATTCTTATCATATTTTGGAGATAATTTATTTAAAGTTTCTAGATGGTATTTGATTAGTTTTAAATCTCTTTTTATCATATTTTTCCACATTTCAAGCTCTACCTACATAATTTACCCAATGCACATCCACAGGGCCATTTGCTTATGTCAAATTGAGGTATAAGAATATTGATGTATGTCACAACTTATTGGTTCTAATTAAGGTGCATTAGGAGGTTTTTCAATAGCATATGAGTCTAATTTTAACTCATGTTTTATATTTGTTCATGTCCAGTCCACTGTTTGAGCATCAAAATAATCATCTATAGGTGGTTGAATAGGAGATTAAAGTATTGTACAAAGGGTTGTACTAATGTGACACCTCTGTTAGGTTATAAGATATAAATAAAAGTCATGAAAAACCTATGAAAATCTCCTAGAAGTAAAAAAGAATCATATAATCCTATTTGAAGGTCAAGACTGAGTTTTGGGATAAAATCCCTAAAAGAGTAAAATAAGGTCAAGAGGTTTTTGGTAACCTTCCATAACCTATTCCCCAAAGGTTTCAAGGTGTATAAATAGGTGAACCTTGTAGCCATATCATATGAAAATAACCCTACAAAATTTTAAGGGGAAAAGATCAGTGGAATATAGTTTTTAAAAGACTCAAATATGCCTTAGAACACACTGAAAAACTTCAATGATGTCTATAGGCCCATAAGAGTAAATGGCCTTTTGGTACCTTGGGGAATAATATTGAGCAAAACCTCATGAATGGGATGACTATAATATTTTAATGAGGAAAAAAATGAAATCAAAGGTATAAATATAAGACTAAGGTAAAGTAATGTATACCCCATGACCACCTATAGGTACCCCTCAAGCATGGAGAATGACACATATAGGTGTCAGACAAGTAAGGTGAATAAACAATGGTTTATGCATGGTTTGGATGATTTTTATCACATAGAAGGTGTAATTGAGGAAATTAAAATTTTATGTGTTTCAAAAGTAATTTAATAAGGCCTTTTTCCTCATCAAATCACCCCAACCAAACTACTTTGAGACCCTATTTTAACCTACAACAAGGTCTTAAGGGAAAAAATGTCTCAGTCAAGGGAAGGATAGAGTTTGAGTTCAAATGGAAGAAATAGGTGAATTAAAATGAAATATAAATTTTATGACTTCATAGGGTGTTTCAATTAGTTAATGGGGACCATGACCAAATGGATAGGGTCAACGGCACCTATAGGCAGAGTTGTGGGTAGAACACCTCATCTAAACAATGTTTTAAAAAGTTGATACAAGATGGTATCTTAAAGGATCCTAAGGAGAAGTTTTGTTTGGATATAAATGTTTTTAATTAAATATGGAATCAAGGGATATTACCACACTACAATCAAGTTCTAAGGAAGTAAAATGATGACCTATAGTACACCCTAAAAAAGTGTCTCAGTCTAGTCAATAAGGACTCTATTTTTGGGGCAAAATGTGTATTAGCATGGTAAATATGAACCAAATATTTATTTAATAGTGAATTATCACCTTAGGGGGTATGTTATTTATGTAATTAAACTTTAACAAAAAGGAAAACATGGCTCACAATAGGGTCCTAAGACTCTATCCACAATCACAACAGGGTTCAAGATAGTAACGGTAAGTGAGACATGGACTATCTAGAGGTGAAAGGAAATTTTAAATCACTAAAAAATTATCCATGATATTAAAATATGTGTCATAAAAATACCCATACCTTAATAAATTTCTCATATTATTTCCCCACTTAACAAATGGACAACAGTCTGTATAGATGACTAGGAAACCCCTTTGCCCAAAGAGCAAATATGAAGAATCCATAGAGGATAAGTGTTTTGATTGGATTTAAAAGCTCCATGATAAAAAATTAAATTTGGGGAGAATTTTAAAAAATCATAAAATCATGTTTTTGGCTTGGATAGATCATCCATAGGAGGCTTTGAAAGAAATGCAGGAAAACAAGGTCTTTTTAGGCCTTTTTTAGGCATTTTGAGATGGTTAAACACCTAAATCATGGAATTAAAAAAAACATATGGTAAAAATAATCATCATAACTTGGTTTAGATCAAAAAATATTCATTTTTCCTTATAAATAATGGATATACCTCTCTATTTTATCTTAGAGGTTTGGTAGTCTAGGAAGATCAAAATTTGGCAAAGTGACCTAACGAGTGTAGAATGGGTAGAAGACTTGGTGTGAAACTTTTAGGAAATAAATAAACATATTATGAGGTGTATATAATTAAAATAAGGGATAATAATAAATAGATAGATCTCATATTCCTCCAAGTACCCATTTTCCCTTTGCACACAGTCTAACTAGACAAGGTTTCTACTAGGTCTAGTTGGTGAATGAGAGAAGTTGATGAAGTAAAGTGATTGAAAGGGTATGTAGTGTTATTATGTGATAAAATTGGATGTGAATATTAATAATAAGCCAATACAACCATGATTTACCAATCATAAAATCCAAATCCATCAAGGTGCCTAGTAAACATATTGGGCTTTGAGAAGGCCTAATGCCAAATGGTAGTCCATCTTCACTTCTAACTCTTGGTAGAATATCAAAATGATTGAGGAATGATTTTTAGGTCAAAATATAGGTTTTATAACTTATTTATTGTATATGATACATTAAGAGATCCATTCTTGAGCTCAAAACCACTCACACTAATGCAAAATTGGAAGAGAAAGTTTGATAGGACAACTTTTGGAGCTCACATCTGCTTGAAGGATCTGCATGGGAGAAAAATGAGTTTAGAGGAGTTATAGAAGGTACCTAGAAAGAAATTTATGTAATATGTTTAAAAATTTAATGTTCAATATTTATGAGCAATGGTTAAGAATAGGAAACTATCTAAAACCCTTAAATGAACCCAATGCAGAAAACAAGCTTGGAGAGCCACCCAAATGGAATAGTTTTCAATTAAATATATTGTATCATGGAGAAGAGTCAATCAAGATCTACCACCATGTAGATGAGTTGTATGGAATTTTATGGACAACATGAAAAATAGTTTTTTCTCACCATTTTATGTATTTTGTAGGTTTTAGAGAAGATATAAAGATACAATCAAGTTTGAAGGGAGGATTAGGACTTGTTATAATTTAATAAGGTAATTTATTGCTAAGTAAAAACTTCTGAGTGTCCAAAATAGAACTCTCATTTCATCTAGTCAAAACTGACTTAGTAAACACAAGGGTGGAAAGTGTGGAAACCTCAAGTGGATGTCTTTTTTAAATATACCTAAGAAATCTAAGGTTATGGATAATATTTCCAAGTGTAAATCACTCCCTTCAATGGATTTTCATGGGAAATTAAACCCAATTTTTAGGCCAAGTGTGAGGGGTGATAGAAAAGAGGAGTTTTTAGACTATAGGTAGTGATGACTTCTTTCTAGGAGTTTTTAGATGATTAGGATCAGAACCAATGCATATAACTACATGCCTAAATGAATTCCTTATTATCCCAATCATTAGACATATCCCTATTTATTGGTGGGATGTTCAAATAGGTCTAAATGATGAAGGTAATTTTTTAAGCCAGGATTGAGAGTTTTCACACCACTTTTCATAATTTTCATGGCTTGTTTTGACAATTGGACCTTATAACATTGCATGGATCATTTTACATCTCTTTTTCATGTAATATTACCTCCTTTTCTTAGATTGAAAAGTGTCTCTATAACCTTTGGACTTCCCTTATCTTTCTCTTCTCTAAAAAGCTATAAATATGGACTCTTTTGGCTCTTTGGAGCAACCTCTATTACTTAATGTTGAAACCATAGCCAAATTTTTAATTTAATTACTCTTGAAGAAATAAAAAATTTATTTTACCTACTCACATGTTGTTAAATTTAGTGTTAGTACAATCTTGTTGGTCTTTTCTAGTAGAACATTATCTTTTCTAGGATGTTATCCTTGATTGTTCACCAAATGTGTAGAAGAGCAATTGTTATAGGTCTTTGTTAGTGTTCTTTTCTAAGTTTATAGGTGTATTATAAGTGGTTAATGATTTTATCCCATAAATTAATCCTTTATTACCCTTTTAAGCATCAAAATTCCTTTTGGACATAATTTATGAAACATTGATGTGATAATGCAACTTGAATTGTGAGTTTTGTGTGAAAGAAGTCTTGTTTGACTCTAAGTGGTAAAATTTAAATCAATGGGAGGAAATATACTATTGTTTCATCACCTTTTTTATATTTTTTATTTTTTTCTTAACCCTTTTCATCCAAATTTGATATGCAAGAAAGTGTTTCAAAGATTGCATCAAGGGAACTAGCCCTTCTAGAGATTCATCCCAACAAAATTGTCACCCATAGCGAGAGAGATGTTTATATTGTGACACTTGTATGAAGATATATATTAATCTCATCAAGGGGTATAAATATAAGTGACAATCATTTTTTTCATGCATGGTGGGACTCTAAGTCTTAGAAGATATTCCAAGATTGGTGTTGGTCTTATCATATTACAGCTACAAGAACATATACATGTAGTACATAGAAACTCCACTAAATTTTTCAACTCTTTGGTTGATTTTAAATTCCTAATTTCCATGCCAAAGGTCACCATTAGGTATAATACTAAAGGTATATTCTTGGAGTTTCTGCAGTTGCCTACATATTCTACCAAAAGGTTTTGGTTTGTGAATACCCATCCTTATTTGAGAGATTTGGTGTTTAATAAGTCTAAGTTCTTATTTATTTAAACCCATAATACTCATATTTCACATTCCAATATGGATAGGAACCAACCTTTTATATCCTTCATTAGATGATCTCCTATGAATCTTACCCAATATGACCAAATTCTAGGAGCAGCCCTTAAGAGTGTTCCATATTTTAGTGGAGAGGGTCTTATTACTATCATTGAACACAATATAAATATAGAATTTTTTGTAATATCCATAATATCACCCAAGATAAAGTGGCCATTAGGTTATTGGCATTGTATTTCAAAGGGAAGGCCTTAGATTGGTATGGGACTCTACCTGAAAATTCTATTGGTTCATGGGATGAATTAGGAGATATATTGACTAAGAGGTTTGGAGAGAAAAGTGATCATCTATCACTAGATGATAAATTTACCACCATTAAGAGGGAATCACAATAATTTATGCAATATTTTAACACTATATTTCAAAAAACATGGGATAGGATCCTGACTGTTGTGAGACCTACTCTAAACTATGCCTTCTTGTACTATCTAAAAGTGTTTAATATTGATGTATCCATGATGGAGCAATCCATGGGTGGGAATACACTCCATAATGACTATTAGATAGTCATCAATTTTGATAATTGTATTGTTAAAATAGGGAAGATTTTCCTAGGCCACCAATTCCATTTTCCCCTATTTGTATCCTCCTAATCAAGTTACATTACCTACCTTAACTCCTTTGCCTAGTCAAGAAAGGTCTTCCATTGCTCCCACAAATGAGATTAATGAAGTCAAGAGTTTTTAAAAAAGTGTTACTAATTAATTGGTTTCCCTCAAAAGGCAACAATCTCAAATCTATAGACCCTATCAGCCCTATAATCAGTCTGGATAAGGAAATAGACCTCCTTTTCAAGGTAATGCTCAAGGACAAGGTCAAATCACTCAAGTTACACCTTACCTAAGTTATAATCCTAATGTTTCATATTCTTAAAAATCTATTGTTCCCACTCAAATTAATTTTTTTCAATAACAACCATGTTATCCCTCCTATGACCAAAATCAAAGGCAAGTTGCATATGACAGTGAAATGTCTAGTCAAGACATGACAATGCAAGGAAATAAATCATCTCAAGTTCCCACTTTTGTGATTCCAATGCAAAATTAAATAGAAATAGGAATGGATATCAGAAAAAATATATATATAATTATACTCTCATAAATCATTTGGAGGGATATTTTTATGCCATCAATCATTTGGAAAATTCAAGCAATGTGAATACTAGTGTAGCTTCTAACACTAGGTCTAAGAAGAGGGTTGTTAAAGAGACACAAGGGGATAATAAAAGACCTATTTTGATTCCTAAAACATCTTAAATTATGGGTGAGTATAATATATCTCATAAATTTCAATAAAATTATAATTTTTAGAATATAAGGCTTGCTCTTACACATCCACCTCCACAAGCTACACCACAAAGTACTAGTGCTTCCAAGGAACCTTCCAAGGAAAGCAATAGTTATATAAATATTTTTGAATATATGAAGAATTTTAATATGAATATTTCACTATGGGATTCACTAAAAATACCTAGACAAAATGACATGCTTCAAAAATAATTACAAGGACTTGGTAAGTAAGTTGGATCAGCTAGGAATGAGAATGTTGTCTTTGTGAATGGGACTCATCCCATTGATGGAAAAGTAAATAAGATTAATAAAACTAATAATTTATACCTATATATAATCATTTTTTATTTCTTTATTCATAATTTTATCATAGATATTGGGGCTATTACTTCATTTATGCCCAAGTGTATAATGGATAAACTAGACCTCAAGTATGAGCCAATGGCTAAAGGAGTTTTAAAATTAGATGGATCACCAACCAAGAATTTTGGAGTAGTCAAGGATTTTAACTTTATTTTACATGATTTTAATAATTTTTCCATTATTCATGATGTGTTTTTGGTATATTTTCCTCCATACTTTGCTCTTTGTTTGTCAAGAGAGTTTATATCTAAGATAAGTGGATACTTGACAGCCAATTGGTCCTACATAGTTCTTAGGAAAAAATATGGTACTGATGTGAAGATTGAATCAAAATCCATCACAATCACTTATAAAAATACATGCCTAAAGTGGTAAATGTCAAATATGCAATTATTGATGAGGAGGAACTTCTCATAGATCAATCTCCAACATATTCTCTTGAAGGATTTTCTAATTTATACTTAGATGAATGGGGAGATGAACATTATGATCATGATCCTTAAAAATTCATAGAAGAGGCTGGTCTTGTATTGTATTTTATGCATGAAGAAGACTCTTTCATGCCAAAGTTGGTCAATACAAGTGAAGACATGGATGGTTTATGGTAGATATTCTTTGATGGCTCTAGAAGTAAGGTTGGGGTATGTGGTGGAACAATGTTGGTTTCTCCTTCCAAGGAAAGGTATTATTCCACTTTTATATTTCAATTATCTTGTAATTTTAATGTGTCAAAATTTTAATCCCTCATTCATGGCCTTGAGTGGGCTAAGAAAAGAGGTGTGATGGAGTTACAAGTGTATGGTGATAGTGAGTTGATTCTAAATCAAGTAAGAAGCTAAATTGTGACTAAGAACTCTTTGCTCAAGTCCTATAAGAATATAATGTGGAATCTTGTGGAGTATTTCAAAGATTTCAACATCACATATATCCAAAGATATGAAAATAAACATGTTGATAGGTTGTAGATACTTGGAGCTCAACTTGATGTTGTAAAGGGGAAAGGAGAGGATACAAACCAACCACATCTCAAGTTGCTTGTAAGGCCCTCCATACTAGATAATGTCACTAATTGGAAAGTGTTTGATAGTGACCAACAAATATCACTTTTTATAAAATAGGAGGCTAAGTTTTATTCCAAGAATCATTCCAAGCTATAGCAGCAATATGGAGGGTAGATTATAAATTGAAGTTAAACAAGCTCCATAAAGGCCTATTCACACTTGAGAGTATTTTCAATGATGATGACCAGTTGAAGAGAGAAAAGGTAAGCATGTATAATAGGTAAGTAAACTATGAAAAATTTAAAATCTTCAAGGATAAGTTGATTTCAATTGGGAAGGTATGTACTAGTGGAGAGAAACATGATTTCATTGAGTTATGGAAAGAGTTTTCTAATGTATTTCAATGGGACTATAGTGATTTGAAGGGATTTGATCCAAACTTAGATTAACATACCATAGAGATAGATGAAAATTATAAGCCCATAAAGCAAAGAAAAAGGCCAATAAATCTTAAGATTGATCCTCTTATTAAGAAAGAGCTTACTAAGTTGATTGAGTCCAAAATCATTTTTCTTATTAAGCATTCATCTTGGTTGGCAAATTTAGTCCCTATTAGGAATAAAAATGGATAAATAAGTTTGTGTGTTGATTTTAGGGACTTTAATAGATTTTAATTGAAGGATAATTATCCTCTTCCCTATATCAATCAAAATTTTCAAGTTGAGGTAGGTAGTGAATGTTTTCTCTCCTTGTTGGGTATTCTAGGTATAATCAGATTTTGGTGAAGGAAGGTGACCAATATAAGATGGCCTTTACTACTAAATTGGGTAAATATTCTTATAGTAAAATTAATTTTGGAATTTTTTATGATGGAGATAAATTTCAACTTGAAATGGATATGGAAAGACTAATAAATGACATTATGTTGGTGTATCTTGATGACATCACAATTTTTTCTAAGGATGCAAAGGATCACTTAAGTCACCTTAGGAAAATTTTTGAGAGATGAAAATATTTTAGAATCTATCTCAACCAAAATAAATGTGTTTTTAATATCCATGAATGAAAACTCTTAGGACACATTGTCTCTAAGGAGGGCTTGTCCATAGATCCTGAAAGGGTAAGTGCAATCTTGGCGTTAGCTTTCCCCAAACACAAGAAAGGTTTGAAAAGCTTCTTTGGGAAAATTAATTTAATACGGAGGTTAATCCTTGATTTTGATAATTTAGGCAAGCCTCTAACCTCTATGCTAAGGAAGGATTAAGTTTTCACTTGGACTAGAAGAAAGAAGGAGAGTTTTGAAGATATTAAACAAGCCATTGCCCAAACTCCAACTATTGTAATTCCTAATTTCTCAAAGGATTTCAAATTATATACCTTTGTAAATTAGGAGGTAATATCTAGCATGCTTAATCAAATTAATAAAACTTGGATCAGCCTATTTCCTTCTTTAGTCAAGGTTTGGAGGGCTATGAGGTAAGATACACCTATGTTAAGAAGCAAGTACTTTCAATTATTAGGAGTCTAAAGAAGTTTATGCATATGTTACCTATAAAAAAATTAACATATTTGTACCTAATCATAGTGTCAAAGACTTCCTTTTGAGTAGATATTTGAATGAGAAAAGGGTTGGTTGGATCACAAAAGTGGAGTATGATGTAGAAATCAAGATAAACAAGCTAGTGAAAGGGAAGGGCTTATGTGAAAATATAGGTTCAGATTTGAAGGAACAAAAGGAGGTTGTTTTATCACTTCATGATGACCCTATGACAATTGCATCTTCATCAATGAGGAGTTAGACACAAGATATGATCCATTTTCTCCAAATTAGTGAGTGTCCACAAGGCCTTGATAGAGCGAAAAAAAGGTACTTTAGAATGTAATCCATTCCTTATGTACTTATTGATGGGGTGTTGTTTATAAAGGAAATATTAGGTGTGTTTTTTATGTGTCTTGAATTAGATCAAGTTGATAAAAATTTGTTTGAGTTTCATGATGGACCAGTTGATGGTCACTTTGCTCAAAGAACCATAACTACTAGAATTATGAGAGATGGATAATTTTGGCCTAGTTTATTCAAAGACATCCATGATAGGGTAAGGAAGTATCAAAAGTGTACTCTATTTGTTGGTAAATAGAAGCTTGATACCTTGCCTCTTCATCTAATTCAAGTTGATCAACCCTTTATGCAATGGGGTCTAGATTTCGTAGGCCTAATCAACCCACCTTCTAGTGTTGGTCACAAGTGGGTGTTGACTACTATATATTACTTTACAAGGTGGGTAGAGGTATCTCAATAAAATAAATTAAAATTTAGTTCTAAACCTCTATGAAGGCATAGTGACAAGGTTTGAAGCTCCTCTAAAAATAATTTTAGATAATGCATTAAATTTTCTTAGAATGAAGACAAGTGAGTGGGATTTAAAACATGGAATCTATATTAGTACCTCCTCCAAATATTATCCATAAGGGAATGGAATAGATGAGTCCATAAATAATAATCTAATCAAGATCATAAAGATGACAATGAAGGAAAATGAAAGACATGGCATTCCAAGTTAAAAAAAAACTCTTTAGGCTAATAGTATCACCCCAAAAAGAAACATTGAAAACTCACCATTACACTTTTTTATTGGAGAGAAGATATATTTCCTATTTCACTTGAGCTACCAGATTTGGATCTCAATGATCATCTAGAATTGATGGAAAATGAGAGCATGGAAGTCAGGTTGTGTGAATTGATAGAACTTGAGGAAACAAGAGACCAAGCTATGAAACTTATGAGAGCTCACCAAGATCAAACAAAGAGATACTTTGACAAGAAATCCATGCCAAGATGTTTCAAAGAGGGAGACATTTTTATAAAGTGGGATGAAGATAGGGCTAAATCTAGAAGACACATAAATTTTGATGCTTTAAGTAGTGGCCCTTATGTTATCACCCAATGTAAGCAACACAATACTTTATAACTCCCAAAGTTAGATGGAGAGGAGCTACATATCCCAATAAATGGGATATATCTCAAAAAAATTTACGAAGGTCCTCATCTTTCCTTGTGAATAGTTTATTTTTTTCCTTGTGTTTTCAAAGTGCCTATACACATGTGTGATCTTTGACTTGTGTTTTGTTTTATCTTGTCTTGGTTTGGTGTGTTGTGTTTGTTTTATGTGATTTAGGCAATTCTTTACTAGTTGTCTTCAGATATTAATTGAATCCATTGGCCCTTGATAGGATAAGGCTACTGGTTATTAGTATAGCAGGCATACTACCCCTATGAGTCACCATTTTGTTGACCAAGTTTGACTTTTATGTCAAACTTGGACCCCTATAGGTTAAAAACTTAGTTTTTTGGATGTTATAGGGGTCTAAACCTTTTTCATATGATATATTATGGTTAAATAAATTTCCTATAATGTATGTTTATCCTCAATCATAGTTTCATCAACCTATTTGACTTTTAAGTCATTAATTGTGCTTTAAGGGTCATAAATGCAAGTGGCATAGTTCCCAAGGTTCCTAGGCATCCTATCTTCTTTACCAAAGTCCAAGAAGTTATTTAAAATTTTAATGATGTTAGTTACCTCAAAATTTTTTAGGTTATTCAACTAAAATTATAGAAACTAACTGAAAAAGGGAGAAAATGACACTTGTATATCACATAAGGAAACGTGCCACATGGAGAAATATCTTTGGGGGCCTCTTCACCTTCCTATAACTCACGTAAATATTTTTCTAGTTATATAAAATCCATTTGGATGCCAAAACTATTCTACTCATTTCTTGATTTTTTAGACACACTGAAGTGAATTATAAGTTTTTGCTTGGTACAAATAACACAAGTAGTTCCAAGACAAATGATTTAGGGATGTTTTTTATACTATTATACCTTAATTTTCATATATGTATTTTTAATATTTGTCAATCGTGATTTATGAACCATTTATAACAAGTTGATTATGTATTTTTGCTACTTGTTTCCTATACCCTATAGATTTTACTCCATATTGGTCAAATTTGCATGAACCAATTGGTTATATTAGCTCCATATGGCTTATAATCATTCTTATATTTTCTCCAAACTTATCTTCATGTCTCATAATGTTTGGATGAACAAATTGGTCTATGATGCAAGAGGGTGTCACCATGTGTAGTTTCATCTGAAGTGCTTCTTGTTTGCTGAGTGTGTTCTTATATAGTGTCTCATATAGCTATTAAATGGTGTTTCTTAAGTCCATGGGTCATGTGACCACCTCCTTTCATGTTTGGGTTTCATCATGTTACCTCTTGGTTTGCTCCCAAGCTTGTTTCCCTTCATTGTCAACTCTTTGCACAATTTCAATATTAATCCCATGCATAAGCTTTCCCATCCTATCTATGAAGTGGTAATAGAGGTGTATTGTCTTATCCAAGACTTTATGATTTGAATTAATTTCTTTTGTATGCTTGGGTAGGTGTAAGTTTGACCATATGCTCATATTCCATGCCAAGGCATTCATTTAATGCCTTTATTTGCTCTATTTTTGACATATATACAAGTGATGTTAATGTTGGAAAAGGTGTATCAAAGCTATTTTAAAGGTGAAAAGAATGGAGATAATGTATTTAAATTTTTTAAAAGGTATTTAAGTAGTCTTGAAGCTAGTTTCATCATATTTTGCCACATTTCAATCTCTGCCTATATAATTTGCCCAATGAACACCCACAAGGCCATTTGCTAATGTCATACTAAGGTATGAGAAGGATGATGAGTGTCACAACTTCTTGGTTATACTTGAGGCACATTAGGAGTTTTTTCAATCACATATAAGTCTCATTTGCACTCATGGTTTCTATTTGTTCATGCCCAGTCCACTATTTGAGCATCAAAACAATCATCTACAGATGGTTGAGAAGGAGATTCAAGTATTGTACGGAGGGTTGGAATAATGTGACACCTCTTGAGGTTATAACAGAGAAATAAAAGTCATAAAAGACCTATTCAAAGCTCCTAAAAGGCAAAAATAAGCATAGAATCCTATTTGAAGGTTAAGATTGAGTTTTGGGATCAAATCCCTAAAAGAGTAAAATAGAGGTCAAGAGGTTTTTTGGTGACCTTACATAAATTTTTCGCTAAAGGTTTAAAGGTGTCTAAATAGGTGAACATTGTATCCCTAACATATGATAATAACCCTACCAAATTTGAGGGGGAAAATATTAGTGTAAGATGGTTTTAAAAAGACTCAAATATCCCTCAGAACACACTAAAAAACTTCAATGATGTTTACAGGCCTATAGGAGTAAATACCCTTTTATTACCTTGAGTAACAATATTGAGCATAACCTCATAAATGGGATGACTACACTAGTGTAATGAGGAAAAAAAATGAAACTAGAGGAATCAATAGAATACTAAAGTAAAATATTGTATACCCCATGACAACCTACAGGTACCCCTGAGGTATGGAGAATGATGCCTATAAGGGTTAGATATGTAAGATGAATCAATAATGGTTTATGCATGGTTTGGATGGTGTTTATCCCATCAAAGGTGACTTTAAGGAAATGATAGTGCTATGTGTTTCAAAATGAATCTAATAAGGCCTTTTTCCTCATCAAATCACCCCAACCAAACCCCTTTGAGACCCTATTTTCAACTACAATAAGGTCTTAAGGGGAAAATTATCTCAGTCAAGGGAAGGGCACAGTTTGAGTTCTAATGGAACAAATATGTGAATGCAAATGAAATATACATTTTATGACTTTAGAGGTGTTAGGGTGTGGAGCTAAAAGCTTCACCAAAGAGCATACTTTAATAGGTTCAGGTCTACATAGACACCGGCATCGGTCAGGAGCGACCGACGTCGGTCAGGAGCAGTTGCAGAGATGCCGATGTCAGCAGTGTGTCGGCCGACGACGGTCACAGGCAAGTAGCAGGAATTGACGTCGGTTACTTGTGCGTCTAGAAAGCTATTTCCGAGGACAAAAGCGAGTGTTTACATGATGAGTTTGAGTTGTAGTCTTAAGCTCGCGTCTCTATTATTAGCAATATTATTTTTAGAGCCCTTGTTCAAGTGGCTTAACTATTTGTTGTAAGTGCATGCTCAAGTTTCCTAATTCTATATGTAGGAAAGATCTTCTTAGCTTAGTATGTTGAATTGTATGAGTAGAACATTGTGAATGTTTGAAGGACAGTACAGAGTTGTATCAATCCAGGTTGTTGGAATTGATTGTACTTGAGAGAGAGAGAGCGCTTGAGGAATAGAGATCTAGAGAGAGATCTTGTGCATCTGAGAGAGGTGTGGAAGAAAGAAGTTTCTTCAATTGTATTCCTTTTGTAAAGAGTTTTAATACAAGTTTTCAGGGTGGTTTCTTGTATCTCTTATTCTGTGCTATTTATCATTCTAGTTACTTATCTATCTGATTTATTTCCGCATTTATTTCTTTCACAAGTGTAATCTATTGTTGGTTGATCCCCAACAAGTGGTATCAGAGCTCAGGTTCACTAACAGGTGGTTCAGATCTGTGTAGTGTGTATTGATTACAGGTTGCTCACAGAGGTTTCTGCAGGGATTTCTGTTTGAGTGGGAGAAGCAATGGTAGAAGAAAGTAAATTGAGAATGGAAAAGTTTAATGGCAAGAACTATCAAAATTGGAAAATGCAGATAGAGGACTATCTGTATCAGAAAGATCTTTACTTACTATTTGGTGGGATTGCAAAGAAGCCGAAGGACATGGAGGATGAAGAATGGGAAGTTCTTGACAGAAAGGCTTTGGGGTCTATAAGACTGAGTCTGGCATCCACTATGATATCTAATTTATCACAGGCAAAAACAATGGTAGAGTTAATGACTACGTTAGCAAATTTGTATGAAAAACCCTCAGCTTCTAATAAGGTATATCTTATGAAGCAGTTATTTAATTTGCATATGCAAGAAGGTGGATCTGTATCTAATCACCTGAATGATTTCCATGGAATTGTCAATCAATTAAGTTCAGTCAATATTGTATTTGATGATGAAATAAAAGCTCTTTTAATATTATGTTCTTTGCCTGAAAGCTGGCATGGCTTGGTAATGGCAATTTCTAATACTGCATCTACTTTGAATATTTTAAAAGTAGAGGATGTTGTTAGTGTTATCTTGAATGAGGAAATTCGCAGGAAAAGCATAGAGGAAACATCAGGGAACGCTTTAAATCTCAAGAGCAGGGGAAGGCAAAAAGAGAAGAGCAAGAGGAGATCAAGATTTAAGTCTAAGGGGAGAGGTAGATCCAAATCCAGAAATGGCAGGAGGCCACAATGCTGGAATTGTGGAAAGATGGGGCACATAAGTAGAGATTGTTGGTCAAAGCCTAAGGAGGAAAATCAACAGGAAGGAAAGGAAGAAGCCAAGGTTGCAGGTATTGCACAAGATGCATTAATTTTCTCTTTGCATAATAATATAGAATCTTGGGTATTAGACTCTGGTGCATCTTTCCATGCTACCCCTAACAGAGAATATTTCAGTGACTATATCCATGGAGATTTTGGAATAGTGTACTTAGGGGATGACGAGCCTTGTAAGATTATTGACAAAGGTAAAGTGCAACTGAAGATGCAGAATGGCAACACATGGGTGTTGAGAGATGTGATGCATGTTCCTAGCTTGAAGAGAAATTTGATTTTTGCAGGAAAGTTAGGGGATGAGGGTTGTATAGTAACTCTCATAGCAGAATCTTGGAAGGTGACCAAGGGTGCACTTGTTATGGCCAGAGGTAAGAGAGAAGGTACTCTCTATTTGTGTAATTGTGTTACTAATATTTCTCCTTCTGTATTATCTACTTCAGATGTGGATGCTAAATTGTGGCACTCAAGGCTTGGCCACATGAGTGAGAAGGGGATGTCAATTCTTAAGTCCAAAGGTAAGCTTTTAGATTTAAAAAGTATGGATCTAGAATTTTGTGAGCATTGTGTATTTGGAAAACAGAAAAGGGTTAGTTTTCTCAAGATTGGGTCTACTAAGAAAAGGCATAAGTTGCAGCTTGTTCACATAGACGTGTGGGGACCGACTCAGGTAGCTTCTATTGGAGGATCACAGTACTATGTTACGTTCATAGATGATGCTACAAGAAAGGTATGGATCTACTGTATTAAAAAGAAATCTGATGTATTTGAGACTTTTAAGATTTGGAAAGCTATGGTTGAGAATGAAATAGGTAGAAGATTGAAGTGCTTGAGATTTGATAATGGTGGTGAGTTCTGCAGCCTTAAGTTTAACTGGTATTGTTATACACATGGAATTTGTAGGTAAAGGATGGTTCCAAGGACACCTCAACAGAATGGAATTGCTGAAAGGATGAACAGAACAATCATGGAGTGTGTAAGATGTATGAGATTGCATGCTGGGTCGCCCTTAGAGTTTTGGGCAGAAGCTGTTGACACCGTAGTGTACCTGATTAATAGAGGACCCTCTACAGCTCTGGATGGTGGAATTCCAGAAGAGGCATGGACAGGTAAAAAGGTAGATCTCTCATATCTCAAAGTTTTTGGTTGTGAAGCCTTTGTGCACGTAGATAAGAAAAATAGAAAGAAGCTTGATGCTAAGTCTATGAGGTGCACGTTTATTGGCTATGGCTCAGATGATTTTGGTTTCAGATTTTGGAATCTAGGAACTAACAAGGTAATTAGGAGTTGTGATGTTGTTTTCAATGAAAAAGTGATGTATAGTGATTAGCTGAAGAAGCTGAATCAATCTGGGCAGAGCAATGGTGAATTGGATGAAGTGATGGTCCAAAATGAGCTCACGGGAAAAAGAAATAATCACTTGCAGGAAAACACAAAGACCGACGTCGGCAGGTTAGGAATCGATGTCGACAATACAGAAACTGATGTCGGTCATACAGAGACCGACGTCGGCAGAATAGGAACTGACGTCGGCTAGGAAGAACCAGCGTTGGCCAGTAACAGGTCTACAGGTGGCCGAGGTCGGTCACTATCAGAGAATTTGGGTGGACAACGTGTTGAGAACGAGTCTAAGACACCCATCAGGAGGTCAGAAAGGGTAAGTAAGCCTCCAATTAGATATTCTCCTTCTTTATACTATTTATTGCTAACTGACGGTGGAGAACCAAAGAGTTTTGAAGAAGCATTATAGGTGGAGTCCAAGAGTGAGTGGGAGCGTGGCATGGTTGAGGAGATGGAGTCCTTGAGAGAGAACCAAACATGGGATTTGGTTGAGTTGCCAGCTGGTAAGAGAACACTGAAGAACAGATGGACCTACAAGTTGAAGGAAGGCGAGAAAGGATAGATGAGATATAAGGCTAGATTGGTAGTAAAAGGATTTGCACAAAAGCCAGGTATTGACTTTGGTGAGATTTTTTCTCCTGTTGTTAAAATGACTTCTATACGGGTTGTATTGTCTTTGGTTACTTTTGAGGATTTGCATCTTGAGCATCTAGATGTTAAGACAGTGTTTCTTCATGGAGATTTGGATGAGGAAATATACATGGAACAGCCAGAAGGATTTGAGGTCAAGGGTAAGGAGAAGTTAGTGTGCAGGTTGAAGAAAAGCTTGTATGGCCTCAAGCAAGCTCCTAGACAGTGGTATTTGAAATTTGATAGGTTTATGACTAAGCATGGTTATAGTAGGTGTCAATCTGACCATTGTGTATATTTTAAGAGATTTGATAATGGTAGATATATTATTCTATTGTTGTATGTAGATGATATGCTGGTTGCAGGATCACACATGCAGGATATCTCTGAGCTTAAGGTGAAATTAGCTCAAACGTTTGCTATGAAGGATTTGGGAGTAGCAAAGAAAATTCTTGGCATGAGCATTAAGAGAGATAGGAAAAATCACAGGTTGATATTGTCTCAAGAGGATTATGTGGACAAGGTGTTGAAACGGTTCAATATGCAGGATGCTAAACCGGTAAGCACACCTTTGGCTGGACATTTTAAGTTGAGTAAAGAACAATGTCCTAATTCACACGATGAAGTAGAGTACATGAGTAAGGTTCCATATTCTTCCGCAGTAGGGAGTTTGATGTATGCAATGGTGTGTACTAGACCGGATATTGCCCAAGCAATGGGAGTAGTAAGTAAGTATATGGCCAATCCAAGTAAGGAACATTGGAAAGCAGTTCAGTGGATCCTTAGATATCTAAGAGGAACCAACAGTAAACACTTGTGCTATGGAGGTTCAGATACTTCGCTACATGGTTATGTAGATTCAGATATGGCAGGTGGTTTGGATGGCAGGAGGAGCACCACAGGTTATGTTTTTACTGTAGGTGGAATGGTGGTTAGCTAGATATCTAAGTTGCAAAAGGTTGTTGCCTTGTCAACTACAGAAGCAGAGTATATTACAGCCATAGAAGCTAGCAAAGAGATGATATGGATGACACAGTTCATGGAAGATCTTGGAAGGGAGCATGGAAGTTGCAGATTGTATAGTGACAGTCAGAGTGCAATCCATTTGGCTAAGAATTCAGCCTTTCACTCAAGAACCAAGCACATACAACTAAGGTACCACTTCATACGGTAGGTATTGGAATATGGTGAGTTAAAGCTAGAGAAGATTCATATAGATAAGAATCCTGCTGATATGTTAACCAAGCTGGTTACAAAGGAGAAGTTGAATCTTCATTCAACTTATGTTGGTCTTCATGATTGAGTTGAAGATGGAGGAGCTAGAAGATGTTGTTGTACAGGTACTAGTGCAGCTGTTTATCTCCAAGTGGGAGATTGTTAGGGTGTGGAGCTAAAAGCTTCACCAAGGAGCATAATTTAATAGGTTTAGGTCTACACAGACACCGGTGTTGGTCAGGAGTGACCGACATCGGTCAGGAGCAGTTGCAGAGACATCGACGTTGATAGTGTGTCAGCTGACAGTGGTCACAGGCAAGTAGTAGGAACCGACATCGGTTACCTGTGCGTCCAGAAAGCTATTTTCGAGGACAGAAGCGAGTGTTTGCATGATGAGTTTGAGTTGTAGTCTTAAGCTCACATCTCTATTATTAGCAATATTATTTTTAGAGCCCTTATTCAAGTGGCTTAACTATTTTTTGTAAGTGCATGCTCAAGTTTCCTAATTCTATATGTAGGAAAGATCTTTTTAGCTTAGTATGTTGAATTGTATGAGTAGAACATTGTGAATGTTTGAAGGACAGTACAGAGTTGTATCAATCTAGGTTGTTGGAACTGATTATACTTGAGAGAGAGATCTCTTGAGGAATAGAGATCTAGAGAGAGATCTTGTGCATCTGAGAGAGGTGTGGAAGAAAGAAGTTTCTTCAATTGTATTCCTTTTGTAAAGAGTTTTAATACAAGTTTTCAGGGTGGTTTCTTGTATCTCTTGTTCTGTGTTATTTATCATTCTAGTTACTTATCTATTTGATTTATTTCCATGTTTATTGCTTTCACAAGTGTAATATATTGTTGGTTGATCCCCAACAAGAGGGTGTCTCAAGGAGTTTATAGGCACCATGACCAAATGGATAGGGTCAATGACACCTACAAGCAAAGTTGTGGGCAAAGCATCTCATATAAATAGTGTTTTAAAAAGTTGATACAAGATGGTATCTTGAAGGATCCTAAGGAGAATTTATATTTGGATATGCATGGTGTGAATTAAATATGTACTAAAGGGATCTTCCCACACTACAATAAAGTTCCAAGGAAGCAAAATGATGACCTACAGTAGACCCTAGAAAAATGTCTCAGTCTAGTCAATAGGGACTCAAATTTTAGGGTAAAATGTGCATTAACATGGTAAAAAGAACCCAAAATTGATTGAAAAATGAATGATCACCTCAAGGGGTATGTTATTGATGTCATGATACTTTCCTAAAAAGGAAAATAGGGCTCACAATAGGGTCCCAAGACTCTATGCATAGTCATAACAGGGTTTACGATAGTAAGGGTAAGTGAGACATGGACTATCTAGAGATGAAAGGGAAGTTTAAAAGACTAAAAAATGATCCATTATATTACAATAGGTTTCATAAAAATCCACATAACTTACTAAAGTGATAATATGATTTCCCCACTTAAAAAATGGACAACAATCTGTATAAATGACTAGGAAACCCCTTTGCCCAATGAGCAAATATGAAGAATCCATATAGGAGAAGTGTTTTAAATGGATTTAAAATCTCCATGAGAATAAATTTAATGTGGGGAAAATTTTTAAACAGCCTAAAAGTGTGATGTTGGCTTGGAGATATCATCCATAGGAAGTTTTGAAAGAAATGCAAGAAAACAAGATTTTTTTAGGCCTTTTTTAGGCATTTTGAGATGGTTGAACACCTAAATCATGGAATAATATAAAAAAATAAAGTATAAATCATCCAAATATATTTTAATATATCCAAAAATATTAATTTTTCCTTTTAAATAAGGGATATACCTCTTTGTTTTATCTCAGAGGTTAGCAGGGAAAATTAAAATTTGGTAAAGTGACCTAATGAGTGTAGAATGGGCAGGAGACTTGATGTGAAACTTTGGGGACATAAATAAACATATTATGAGGTTTATAGAATGAAAATAAGGTCTAATAATCAATATATAAATCTCAGACTCCTCAAATTACCTATTTCCCTTTGCACACAATCCAACTAGACAAGGTTTCTACTAGGTCTAGTTGGTGAATGAGAGAAGTTGATGAAGTAAATTTATTGAAAGGGTATTTAGTGGTCTTATGAGATAAAATGGGATATAAATATTCATAATACACCAATAAAAAAATGAGGTACTATTCCTAACATCCAAATCCATAAAAGTTTCTAGAAAACCTATTGGTCTTCGAGAAAGCCTAATGCCAAATGGTAGTCCATCTTGATTTTTGACTCTTGGTAGACTTTAAAAATGATTAAGGAATGATTTTGAGGTCAAAATATAGGTGTGATAAATATTGGAGTGTAGAGGAGACATAAGGAGAGTCATCCTTGAGCTTAAAACCACTCACATTAATGTAAAAATGGAAGAGCAAGTTTGATAGGACAAATTTTAGAGCTCACATTTGCTTGAAGGATTTGTATGGGATAAAAGGAGTTTATAGGAGTTATATAATGTCCCTAGCATCCAATTTGTGGCAATTTTTTGAAACTTGAACGTGCAATCTTTATGAACAAAGGTTGAGAGCAGAAAACTATCTAAAACCATTGTAAAACCCTTGAATGAACTTGATAGAGAAAACAAGATTAGAGAGCCA
Source organism: Torreya grandis (assembly GCA_037957365.1). Taxonomy (NCBI): domain Eukaryota; kingdom Viridiplantae; phylum Streptophyta; class Pinopsida; order Cupressales; family Taxaceae; genus Torreya; species Torreya grandis. The sequence continues at coordinate 948,665 of JARHVA010003630.1, read as the reverse complement.
CCAAAATGGAATATTTTGGAAATTAAATATATTGGATAATGGATAAGACTCACTCAAGCTCCCCCCATGTAGATGAGTTGTATGGAATTATATGGAAAGAATGAAAAATAGTGTTTTTCTCACTATTTTGTGTATTTTATAGGTTCTAGAGAAGATCTAAAGATGAAATAAAGTTTGAAGGGATTATTAGGACTTTTTATAATTTTATAAGGTCATTTATTACTAAGGAAAAACTTCTAAGTGTCTAAATTAGAGCTCTCCTTTCAGCTAGTCAGAACTAGCATAGTGAACACAAGGGTGGAATGTGTGGAAACCTCAAGTGGATATATTTTTAAAATGTACCTAAGAATTATAAGAATATGTATAGTCATAAAAAGTGTCATTCACTCCATCCCATGGATTTTAATGGGAAATTGAAGCCAATTTTGAGGTCAAGTGTGAGGGGTGATAGAAAAGAGGAGGTTTTAGACTGCAGGTAGTGATGGCTTCCATCCAAGAGTTTATATATGATTAAGATCACAACCAATGAATATAATTGAATTAGCAAAGTCCTTTATTCTTATCCCAATCATTAGACATATCCCTAGTCAGTGGTGGGATGTTCAAATAGGTCCAAATGATGAAGGCAATTTTCTAAGCTAGGATTGAGAGTTTTTATGCCACTTTTCATAAGTTTCATGACTTATTTGGAAATTTGGACCTCCTAGAATTGCATGGATCATTTAAAATATATTTCTCGTGTAATTTTAACTCCTTTTATCAGATTTACAACTATTCAAGTGACCTTTGGACTTCCCTTGTCTTGTTTTTCTCTAAAAATCTATAAATATGGACTCTTTTGGCTCTTTAGAGTAGCCTCCATTAGTTAAAGGTGAAACCCTAGCCAAATTTGTAATTTAATGAATCTTGAAGAAATAAACAATTTATTTTTCCTACTCATATGTTATTCAATTGAGTGTTAGTGTAATCTTGTTCATCTTGTCTTGTAGAACATTATATTTTCTAGCATGTTATCTGTGATTGTTCACCAAATGTGCAAAAGAGTAATTGTTACATGTCTTTGTTAGTGTTATTTTCTAAGTTTATAGGTGTATTAGAAGTGTTTCATGAATATATCCCACAAATTAATCCTTAATTACCCTTTTAATCATCAAAATGCTTTTTATACCTAACTTATGAAACATTGATGTGACAATGTAACTTGCATTCTGATTTTTATGTGAAAGAAGTCTTGTTTGACTCTAAGTGGTAAAATTTTAGTCAATGGAAGGAAATATACTATTTTTGCATCACCTTTTTTATCTTTATTATTTGTTTTCTTAACCCTTTTCATCCAAAGTTGATAGGCAAGAAAGTGTTTCAAAGATTGCATCAAGGGAACTAGCCCTTGTAGAGATTCATCTCAATAAAATTATCACCCATAGCAAGAGAGATGTTTACATTGTGCCACTTGTATGAGGAGAGCTAGGCATCTCCTCAAGTGGTGAAAATATAAGTGACACAACTAATCTTACAAGTTTGGTAAGTAGGTATTGATTATGGAAACTTGGGTTGTGATGTTTTCTTTATACCATGTGAGAGTATTTAAGAGTTTTGTTGTTGAGATGTTAGTTAAAAAATTTACACTTGTGTATTTTTAAAGTCAATACTTTATAGTTATACCTTATCTAATCTTTTAAACCTTGACCATGTGGAGTGGTAAACCTTGAATTTATATTAGTTTTAGATTAAGAATTATAAGTTGATTATAATTATTATGTTATTATTTACCTTTGATTATATTGGTATTATTCTCATCTTGCTTAAAACATATTATTTTGTTGATTCATTAATGGACCTTTTGCATAGGATGAGTATTGATTATGATGTGTGAAACATCTTATTATTCTAAGGGGTTTAGATAAGCTTATGACTTGGTGTATAAATAACCAAGAAAGAGGGCAGGCATTATATCATTTATTCCTTTTATAATGTTGTAAGGATGGTGCAATCCCTCACCTTTGTATGTTATGTTAATTTTAACATTATTTCCTCTTAACTATGAATATAACATAATATGTTAAGCTATGAGATATGATACTAGATAAGTTTGGCTAATGGTAACTTAATACAATTATGGAATGATTGTATGATTTTTCTTATAATTTATGTTCGTACATCTATAATTATTTATCATATATCATTAATTTTTAGGATCTATTAGTATGTGTTTATGAATCATTGAATCTTGTGCACATTTTGGGGATTATTAGGTCATGAAAACCTAAGAGACGAGTGGTGAATTAGGAACATCAGTACTAAGAGATGGGATTAGATCATATTTGGTCTCACATTGACTCAGTAGTTACTGAGTTCAGATCTAACAAGGGGAGATTGTTGAAACCAAGATTTGGTAGACAGACTTGTCAAATCTAGTCGTATGGCCATATGCATATATACTATGGAACATTTATTCCTTTATTTTGTATACATTGAAAATTTAGTATTTATATTTCCTATTCATCATCATACTTATTAGGAACTACGTGGAGTAGTGATAGTATTGACATGTTATACTTATCAAGAACTATGTGGATAGTGATGGTATTAACCTATACACATCATTCGTACCAAGTTCCCTAAACACTTTTCTCCACAATGAGAAAAAAACTCTCTAGGATAGATAGATGTGTAGAGAGACTGGGAAACTTTATGGACCTCTCCCTAACCATTTATTTTTGGATTTTATGATGATCTCATGTGTTGTTTGTTGAATCCTAAATTAGGAATCTAGTGAAAATTTCACTAAGATATGTGGGACCCTTCGAGGTATTAGAAGTGGTTGGTCTTGTAGCATATAGACTTGCCTTGCTAGTTTTGGACCCTGGGTGGTTATGATAGAACCATTCAAAGTAAGTGACACTTGAAAACCTTGTTTTCATGAGATAAATATGTCATATTGCAAGGTCTTGGGGGACCAATACTCTAAGTATAGTATTACTTTGGTGGACTGTGATGAGTTCTATAGGCAATTTCCACATTTATTTGCTTGATTTGATACTTATACTATGTTATTTATCTATTGAAAAATGTTTTTTATTCATAATTTATGTTTAATAAGTGCCATATAAGATGATTAATAGCATTAGGGGGTAAGGATGTTACATCTTGATTCCTTGCTAATCCAACTTACTTGATTATTCATAGATTTTTTATAGTTGATATCTTGATTTTTTTATTACTAGCTAAGTTATAAGTCATGCTATTATGGGGTAGTTATATGTTGCTTAGATTTCATGATTTCATTGCTATGAATTAACTATCATATATAATTTTTACATTATGATCATGTTAATATGTTATTTCATCATTATTTTATGATAAAGATGTCATGATTTTATGGACTAACTACCTGCTTATCATGAGTTGGATGCAGAAGAGATTCATCCCTTAGATCCTGATAGAGGGAAAACATCATCATAGAGGGTGATGTAGAGGGTGATGTTGGGAGATGATAGACAAATCAGCTAAAACCCTACACACACCACATTATTTAGTACATGTTTTATGCATAGTTGAATGGTTAGCGTAAGTACTTATTGATAATTTTTTTCATTTAGATGTTTGAATAGGCATGTTAGTTTGGTTTAAATTTATTTTTATGCAAAATCAACCTTGTAGTATTTATGTTTTGGTGTCTATAAATTTAGATTAGACAATATCGTATGAATTACCATTTTTATTAACTTGTTGTTAGTCATGTTGATATTAAGTCATTAAGATTAGTTATTTGTACTAAATGATTATATATCATTAAGTCTTATTATTATTAATTAGTAAGTATATTTTGATAAATATATAAATAAGTAAAAAGTGAGAAAAAGAGAAATAAATAAATAAAAATCAAAATAAGAATATATGGAATAAAAATAATAATTAATGTTGGTAAAATAAAACAAAAGGATAATAATCCTTATGTAAAAATATATAAACGAAAAAGGATAACTTTAAAACAAAAACATATGCCATACTTATAAAGGAAAAAAAGGATTTCTAATCAAAGGGAAGATCACACCATACTAAGAAGGGAAGAGGCAGAAGGAAAGGGGTGCAATGAGAAAGGAAGGCAAGGAATCAGGTAGAAGAAAAGTAAAGCATTTCTAGGTAGGAAATGTATTCAATTATGTATATTTATGAATTCTATAAAAGAATATACCCATGTGTTTGTTTGAATATATAATTATTTATATGCCATATGTATATATCTACTTATTAACTATATCAAGAGATTCATATATATATATATATATATATATATATATATATGAATCTCTTGATATAGTTAATAAGTAGATATATACATATGGCATATAAATAATTATATATTCAAACAAACACATGGGTATATTTTTTTATACAATTCATAAATATACATAATTGAATACATAAATATATTATTGGAATGTATAATTAATAATGGAAACAAGTAGGGATAACAAATCTTAAAGTGTCATTATACTTTCCAAGTTAAGTATTTCTGTAACAACCCCACCATCATTGTAATAATAGATAAAGTATCCCTGATTGAGAATCGTACGTTCCACATATTAATAATTCATGCACATACTTATATTTATATCACTATGTATGTTTTTGATAAGGTAAGGCAGAAAACTAGGGGCCGAACCCTTTACAAGGAAAAAAGACAAGAAGGCAATCAAACAAAATATGCCTTCAGAGAGATGATGACACTAGCTGAGAAACAATAGACACAAAAACAAAACACAAGAAATGGAAAGACCAGAGTCAAAGAGGACTCTCCTTACATAACCATTGATTTGAGAATATCATTAAGTTTCTCAATATTCTCTATGTTGTTAGCATGCCCAGTATTACCCACCTCTTTCAACATAGACATGTTCAACAGAATTGTATTCCAGAGTCCTTTGGCAAAATTCTACTCCAGCCTTTGAATATGATCCTTTAGGGCCCCAATTTCAACTTTCCAATCAGTCTCATTCTCAATATCCTCGCTAGCTTCCTTGACATACATTTTCCCCTTATTGTCAGTAGTTTCCATAGTGTCAGCACTATGCTACTCAGTAACCTCAAAATCCCTAGTCTCCTGCTTCCCTCCAGTGTCCTCCAAAATTTCCTAGATTTCTAGCTCCTTAGACTCTTCCTCCTGGGTTGCTTCTTCTAAATCACTTTCTAAGTAATCAATTAGTCTAGCCTTTGGGGTGGGTTTACCAGCAATCCACCCTAGCCTTTGCACTCCAAAGGAGAATCCTTCCTTATTAATTTTGGAAGACTGGTGAGATTTACCACCTTGGCTCCCCGTGGCCCTACCCAGATTTTTGTGGGTCCCCTCCGTGGTCTCTTTAATATTATCTTCCTCTTCATCAACCTTTCTCTTCTTACCCTTCTTACTTGCAAAAGAGCTGGGGGTATCAACAAGAGTCTCTTTTGGGGTGGAGAAAAGACATCTTTTGTTTTGGTAGGAGCAAGGGAAAAATAGGACTCATCAATAGCATCACCAGACACCGAGTTGGAAGGAATATCTCCACTATCAACTTTGAGAGTCTTGGATGGCTCTAGGGCATGGTGAAAGTTGTATAAGTAGAAAATTAGCCCCTAGTGTAGGGGAATGGGGTTCATATCTAAATTTTTATCCATTTTAGCTCTCACCCTTAGGATAAAGTGTTCTAAAGAGGAGAGCAGGTAAAAAGGGAAACTAATAATAACATTGCACCTGAAGTGATTTAACAAAGGGAGGTGGTAATTATAGAACATAGTAAATTGCCCTTCGAGCATGAAATACTTCATGAGAATGAAGCACACTCCATCCCATGGCTCCAGAAGTTTAACACGCTTGAATCTTCCTTGATATGGGATGAGTTCTTCTCCCTCACCCAGAAATAGTTTATGGCTTGCCAGATCCATAATTTTAGTTTTCCTTTGAAGTTTTATTCCCTGCATGGTCATTCTCATGGCCATAGAAATCACCTTTTTGAATATTTAAAAACTAATTCCACCCACCGTGACTCACCTATTTAACCAAGATCTCGCAAACTGCTCGGACAAGTTTTCATTGTAACCATTAAGCCTTTCCAGATATGGGTTGATACCCCCTTCTTTACAGTAATGCCAAACCAGCAGATTATCTTTAAATTCATAACAAGAGACAGGTTCAGTTCAGATATGGTCTCCTCCCATTTTGTATTTGCATACCCAAACTATGGAGTTCTTAAGTTGAACCTTCAGCTTTGAAATGGTTGCTAACCCTTGTTTCTGTTTATGCATAATGAAGATGTGATGGCTCATTATTCAAAATACCCTACAGAGATGACATTGTCTACTCCCATGCTTGGAAATTATTTCCCATTGATTTTCATGTTGAGACCCGTGCACCTCAACCTCATGATATAATGAATCATGAATGATTGTCAAACAAGTACCAAGGTTATCAAGTTCTGAGATCCCCAATGGCCCTCTCCAAATGGACCACCTTCGAGAGCTATCCTTGTCATCAATACACCTCATTCTTGACAAGTGATCTCCTTTTGAATAATCTCCCTAAAGTTTAAGGGAATATGAACACCTTGTCGCCAAACCCTCCAACCTAAAAATTTCTAACCAAGGTTGGCACAAGCATCATCGACCCTATTTCCCTCTCTATAAATATGGGAAATCTCTACTTCAAAAAACTTTTGCAAAAGAAATTGAATAATAGTAATGATGTCTTTTAGCTTAATTCCCACATTTGATGCTTTATTAACTACATCTATGACCATTTTATAGTCTCCTTATATACTCAAGTTACTTATTCTGAGGGATATAGCTAACTTTAACCCCCATAGTAGAGCCATTGCTTCAACATAGTTATTGCTTTGGCATCCAATTCCACCAGCATAGACAGTAGACATCTATCCTTTATCATTCTTTATAATTCCTCCTCCACTAGATTTACCATTCAACTAGGATGCCCCATCAAAGTTGAGTTTCATCTAGTCAGGCTTTGGGGGGATCCATTTAGTATTTAGTCTCTATAGAATTTTGGAGTTATTATACCCAGGGATCTGGTTTAAAACCTTCCCTTTGGCTACAATTTGGTTTTCAATTTGAGATAGGGGTTTCTCTGTAACATGAATATGATCTGTTGTGACACTTTCCATAATGATCTTAGTAAAGGAGTTAAACACCTGAGATGCATTTCTAGCAGTGTCCCTAAAAATTCTATGGTTGTGCTCTTTCCATAAAATCTAGCTCAAACATGGTAGAGTTTGCTTCCATAATTCCATAAGCTAGGGATGTGTGAAGGTTGGATTCCAGCTGATAATTACTTCTTTAAGGTTAGAATTACAGACCCATTCAATACCAAAGTTGTTAAGTATTGTGCCCCATAATTCTCGGGCAAAATCACAGTGGATGAAGAGGTGTGAAACTAATTCCTATTTTAAACCACACAAGAAACATCTGTTAACCAATGTAAACCCTCTCTTTTGAAGGTTATCCTGAGTTAGGATTTTTTTATGAGTAGTAGCCCACTAGAACATGTTAATTTTTGGAATAATTTTATGATTCCAAACCTTTTTCCATACTTCTTTATTCTGAGCTTTAGGAATGAGTAGATGGTAAGCAAATTTGATAGAGAATGATCCATTATTATCTAGCCACCAGTATTGTTCATCCTCCTAGGGGAAGAGAGGGATTCTAATCTCCTAAACACATTACTAGATCTCCCGCACTCTAGGGAAAAGCTCAGGCTGGTGATCACAACAGTCCAATAGATTTTTTCAGCTCCTCATCCCATTATTATTTTCCATATAATCACTGACCCTATCTCCAAGAAACTGAGTAGCCAAGTCAGCAATCTCTCCATAGTTTCCTTGTGTGATGAGATCCTTTCCCTTTAACTAGATATCATTCCAAAATTTAATATGCCAGCCATTTCCAAGTTTCCATCTAATTCCCTATTTAAGAAGGCTTCTACTTTTTAGCATTTTATTCCATATCACAGATCCCTGGGGTAATCCCATCTATTGAAGAAAGTTAGAATCATCAATGCTATACATGTATTTGGTATACATTATTTCCACCTAATCATTATTTTTATGGATCAAGTTCCAACTAAATTTTGAGAGAAGGGATTTGTTCATGTTCCTGATAGACCTAATATTGAGTCCACCATGAGATTTTAGAAGACACACTTTTACCCATCTGACTAAATACATTCTCTGTTTGTCTTCCACCCTCATCCATAAAACTTTTCTTTGGATCTATTCCAATTTCTTAGTAAAATATGTAGGAATTTTAAAAAGAGACATGAAGTATGTAGGAATACCTTGCAACGAGGCCTGAAGAAGTTGCAGTTTACTAGCACTACTAAGTAGTTTCCCTTTCCAACCAAGAAGTTTCCTCTGTGTTCTTTCGATAATTCCATTCCAAAAACTAGGAGATACCTCTTTGACCATTAGTGGGAGACCCATGTAGGTATCTGGTAGAGAAGCTTTAGCAAATTCTAATATATCAATGATTATATGTCTAAGTTCATTAGGAGTGTTGAAGAAATACACATTGATTTTTTTTAAATTTATCCTTTGTCTCGACTCTCTGGAATAATTATTTAAGATATTATTACATCTTCTAGCTTCAATCACTGATGAGATGCTAAAGAATATGGTATCATCCAAACTATTACACCACCATAAGATGAAGGGAGGAGGCAGGTTTGATGCCCACTAGATTTTTTGAGGCTATATCTGCTTGTATGTATCTTCCCAGTGCCTCTACCATAATGATGAATAAGTACGGGGAGAGAGGGTCTCCCTAATCAATTCATCTCAAAGATGATAAAAACCCTTTAGGTACACCATTTACCAGCACCGAGAATTTTGCAGAAGAAATAGTGTTCCATATCAAGTGAGACATTTTATCATTAAACCCAAATTTTCTGATCACTTAGAATAGAAAAGTCTATGAGACTCTATCATAAGCTTTAGAAATATCGAGCTTGAGAGCCATATTAGGGATTATGCTCTTATCCATGGAGTGAATAGTCTCATGTGTGGTGATCACAGTATCAAGAATCTACCTGCCTAAGATGAAACCTTTTTGAGCAAGAGAAATAATTTTGTCTAGTAAAGGTTGAATCCTCATAACCAACACTTTAGTACATAACTTATAAATAGTGTTTCATAGACTAATGGGCCTAAAATCAATAAGGTGTGAAGGTTGTGATGTTTTAGGAATAAGTACTTTGAAGGTATTATTAGTTTGTTTCAAAAGTTTACCTGATCTAAAAAAATCATGAATAGCAGTCGTGAGATCCACTCCTACTATCTCCCAATATTCTTGAAAGAATATAGGAGGGAAGCCATCAGGACCTAGGGCTTTGAATGCACCCATGGAGAATAAAATAGCATGGACTTCTTCCACATATATAGGCTTTAACATCTCCAGATTATCTTCTGCCATTATCAAACAAGGGATTTTATCAATGAATTGGTTCATAGGCCTATCATTTTTATCATTATTATTTTCTTCCATGAGTAGATTCTGAAAGAAAGCCCTAGCTTGTTCCCCTATATCATTATCCTTGGTTATAATGTCGCCATTATATAGAACAAGCTTAGTTATTGATTTGTCTTTCCTATGTTTCATAGCTGAGAGATGAAAGACGACAGTGTTCTTATCCCCCTTTTTAAGCCACTGAATACGATATTTTTGTTTCCAAAAAACCTCTTCTCTTTCCATAATATTCTTCCATTCAGAAGATAGGGCATTCTCTTCTCCTAAAGTTTCTTTAGAGTCATCCCCTTGATCTATCAGTTGTTATATATCATTGAGTTTTCCCACTATATTTTTCTTCTGCTAAAAAACTTGCCCAAAGCTATATCTATTCCATCCATAGACTTCTTGTTTAATGTACTAAAGTTACTTGACTATTATAAACATAGGAGTACCTTGAATTAGAATTTTAAACCATTGGGCCACCATTTATCTAAAGTCTTTATGTTTGATCCACATAGCTTCAAAACAGAATGGGCAAGGTTTGGATTGTCCATGTTCTCTCCAAATGAGGAAGATCGGGCAATGGTCAGACATGGTTCTAGGAAAATCCTACACATGCATATTATGATAATCCTTCTAGTTACTTGAGATAATAAATTTTTCTAATTTAACCTGAATCCTTTGATCTCCTCTTCTTCTATTGGTCTAGGTAAAATTTTGGTTTTGCAGTTCTATATCCAATAATCCCCAATCATTGATAAATTCAAAAAATTCAAACATGTTGTCTGAGTAATCCATAATCTCACCCTATTTTTCAAAAGGGTATAGGGGAGTGTTAAAATCTCCAACTAACATCCATCTAGTGTTCTAGGGATTATTCCTGAAACTGCTTAGCGATCTATACTATAGACTTTTCAGATAGGTATGTTTCACATATATAGTCAAGGTCGTAGCTATTACTTAGGAGACATTTTAAAATGTTAGATGCCAAGACCAATTTGGAGTCACGATTTGAACCATATAAAGAGTGGTAATTATTTATTATAAATTTGTATAAACAATTTATCCCATATCTTTTGTCAATGTAAAATATATCTAAAGGTATATAACAATTCACTCTTGTGGAGTGTTAGGTAGTGATTTTTATTATGCAACACACCTGTATAATATAGAAAATTTTGTATAAATTTACATATATCAATATGCAATTATTATATAATGATTTAATACAATTTAGAGTATATGCAGATTATGTAGTGATATGATGTATGCAGATCAGATCATTACAAACTAGGAAAAATTCTAGAATATATGATATACAAATCAATATATCTATAGGTATATTATGTTTATATAGTAAATAAAATCACATAAGATAGCGAAACAACTCATATAATTTATTGGAATGACTCATATAATATAGATCAATGACTTATATAATATAGTGCAATGATTTATACCATATAGTGGAGTGAATTAACTTGGGATAAAACTAATGCTTTAATTATATACATGTGGTATAACTATGAATATATCCCAATGATAGTATTTACAATGATTTGGATTAGATATTTAGGTATGATATGTTTTTATTGGTACTTACCAATATAGTATAAATAACAATGATCATTATATACATGTGATTAATACGGTGATAAAGTCACCTAAAGAAG
>JARHVA010003630.1:837500-935000 GCA_037957365.1 Torreya grandis | reverse complement strand
TGCATCATGTCTATAAATCAATCCTAGATCAGAGAAGATAGATCATACCTACACTTCCAATTGGGGATACATTTGTTAAGCAGGAACATGACTAATATGGGAATCCACTAGACCCGATTAAGGGATCACTTATCATAATACACCATGTGAGGTAGGGTTCCAAAGCCTACAGTCTAACACAATCACACAAAACCCCTAAAATCATCTTAAATTTTTGATATTTCACTTAAGTCTAATAAACAAGATTGTAATTATAATCTAGTGCACAACAAAGCTTGTGGCACAATAAAGGTTTTGGAAGCAATCAAAACATGTATAAGAGAATATAAATTAAGCTAAGTATGAGTAAGACCCTAATACATGGAATATGAAGAGTAATATTATTTGAGCCAACACTTATACTTCTTCTATCTACTAAAGAGAGGAGAACAAAGTTAGAATATACTTACCTGAATGTGAATCCATCAAGCCTCAATCTCTCCCTTGGCTAAAGGGGCTTCACAAGAGGTTGTTGTGGTTTTTAAGGATCACTAAGAAAGGCCAAAGCATCCAAGACTTATCCACAAGACTATATTCTCCAAGTAAAAACCCTAAACTAAGACTCCTCAAGTAGAATGGTGGAAGAGAAGATTATGAAGAAGTGTGAGTGAATAATAAATCTTGATTGCATATTATAATAATGAATAAAATGATCTTGTATTTATAGGTATACATCAAACTCAATCCTTCCAACAATTTTGGCTGTATAGGGTCAGCCATGGTCGACCCTATATATTTTTGGGGATAATTCACTAGGTCTGATCTAGGTCAGCCAAAAGGATAACAAACCCAAAAAGTGAAAAATACCCCTAAACTGTATAGGGTTGGCCATGGTTGACCTAGTATAGTTGACAATCTAAAAGGGAATGAAGGAAAGAAAAGAAGGATGGAAAGAGTAAAAGACTAAAGGAGTGTGCAAGGGAAGAGTAATAGCTTAGGGAATGGTTTTAAAATTTGGTTAGATAATGTGGTAATAAGGGACAACAATCTTGTGAAGAACCAAAGGTCTACCCACTTCTTTTTTGGTACACCCCTTAGGGCATGCACTTAGAGAGATTAAGTCTCAAGGGGTTCCTATAAGATGTAAAATATTAGTAATTGATAAAAGTTGAAAATATTATGTGTATACATATGCCCCACATGAATCTCATCATGTGCCACTAACATGTAATAAGGGATGGTGCTTCGAGAAAGAACATAATAACACACAATGTTGATGCTAAAAAAAATTACAGTATTTTAAAGAAAAAAGAATTGAAAGTAAATGACTAAAAATTAAATAACTAAAAAGTAAATGTAATGCATACCTTGACTTACCTTTATTATGGGATGGTTATCTATTGTGTTGTTAGTTTTTATTATGTATGGAATAGATACTACTTTTGATAAACCAAAGAATACAAAACTAAAGAGCAAAAATAAACAAACACAAGAAAGCCAAGATAACTAGTGTTATGAGGATGGAACGTACTTGGGAAATTTGGAAAGCTACAATGACAAGTGTTATGTTAGACCAAATGTCCAAATCAAAAATAAGAGTAAATAAACTAATCAAAAATTCAAGGCTACTAAAGATAAAAAACTCAAACAAGTTATCCTTAAGTAAGAAAGACAAACTCACCAAGTCAAACCAAGGATACATGTCAAACATGATGGTAATAAAACAAATTAATGGTAAAAAAATATTGGTGAGTGATTATTAATAATCCACATCTAAATCATCAATAAAAAAAAGGTGCATAAATGGGAAAAAAATATTGGTGAGTGAGAATTAACAAGCCAACATCACGAAATAATGGAAAAGGGTAGGAAATCAGGTGCCCATAAAAACACAAAAGCAAAACAATGACACATGGTAAAAGGAAAGTAAAATAAGTCTAGAAATGTAATTCATGGTATAAATAAATAAGTAATCCATAGTTTCTCAAACATATTATTTTTCTCTAAGGATAGATAAAATTGAAACAATGTAGGGTTAGCATGTTTTTAAGATGTGAAGAAGAAGGAATTAAAGAAGAGGGAAAAACATATTTGGAATCACAATTTGTCTATCAAGGGATGAAATTAAATTGGTGGAGGGGAGAATGAAGTAAAAACCAAGGTAGAGTAACTCTTTATTGAATTCAAGACACTCAAATTAGGTTTGTCAAAACAAGAGGACTTTCAACCTCAAGGACTCTTAAGAACTTTTCTTATCCACACAAGTCTTAGGTCAACAAATGGCATATATATATCATCCCATGAAGGCTATATGCATGAAAAGTAAAATGGACCTACCTCTCCATGATGAGTTCCCTATTCTTTAGGACCCCTTATAGAGTCATCTATCTACTACAAAGATTGGGTACTTATGTGAGAAAGTAGGTAGCACCATAGAGTATTTTTAATTCATGTATTCTAATCTACTGGCCTACTACCCTCCAAAGGGTCTCAGCTCTATATGAGGCCAAATGTAGAGTTTGAGCTTCAATTTGAGATAGGAGATGTGCTTTTAATCATATATTTTGATGTGAATTTGAATTTTTATATTTTTATGTTGCCTTTTAAATTTCATTACATTTTGTTTCAAATGATTTGGCTTTTAACTTTTTTGATGGATTTTTTTATTCCTCCTCCATACGGATTTGAAAAACCAAACATGGGTGCTAAATATGACTTTCATTTGAATACTTGGGACAAGGTTGATAAGAGAGAAACATAAAAGAGCATGGGGTCTAATAGTCTCATAAATATAGGTAAAATAAGTGTTATCTTGACTTTGACCTTGTTTTATCCAATGCAAAATGAAGGAAAGGGGAAATCAAGATGAATGACACATGGAACAATTTGAATTACTTCAAATCATGAAAAATGTGACAAAGGGAAAAAAAGGATAAAAATATATTAAAGTTTGATTCCTTATCATAATAATGAGGTAAATATAGGAAAACATGCTAACATATATTATTTGCACATATATCATCTAGCAAAAGAAGCAAAAGTTAATGTTGAGAACAAGGATCAAGAATATGAAAAGATGGTAATTTTATAAGGAGGGTCGGGTCATATCCATGGTCTTACTCTATAAATTTATAGAATAAGGAGAAGATAAATCAAATAAATGCTAGTTTTGTGAGAGACACTAGGTCCTATATGTGGTCTTACAAAGAAACTCAAAAAATTAAAACCAAAGGGATGCCAAAATAACATTGGAAAGAAAAAAAGTGTGAAAAATAAGTAAAAGATGGTTGTTTTGTGAGGAATGTTGGGTCCTATATTAAATCTTAAAAATAAAAACATAAAATAAAAACTTAAGGGGTGAAAAAAATAAGAAGAAATACAAGAAGATATAAGAAGACTATGGTACATCAAGAAACCAAAAGACCAAAAGTGAGGACTAAAGGTTTGTGAAAGGAACTTACTACAAAGGGAGGGACCCATACTTAAGTAACCTATAATTTTTTTTACATAGATGTAGATAGAAAACATGAAAATAAGGAAATGTTTAGGTAAATTACTTTTTAAGGAATTGTGCGTTGGTGGGCTCTTCGAAAACATGGCCTTCATTGGTTTAAAGATGGTAGGTGCTTAGACCAAGAATATATTTAACTAAATATGGGACCCATATTTTGGGTATATTTACCTTATTTATCATGAGTGTATTCTAATTTAAGGATAAGATAACCAATAGTAAAAGTGTGGACTTTAACACATTTGTTTATGTTGTCTGGTAATGCGAGCCTTATATTGGCAGTTATGTTGTAAAGTAAAAAGTTGATGTTCATCAAGAAGATCAAGGGCATGAAGATGAGCTTCATGTAATTATTCATAAAAAATAATGGCATGAAAATATATACATAAAGAGAGAAGCTCAACTTCTAAAGGAAGAACTGAGCTAGAACCATAGACTAGTGAGAATGGAGTTACCCTAGTGGCAGTACATATGCTAGTCTGATAGGCCCAAAGTACAGGGTAAAGTTGAAGATGCCAATCCATGTAGGTTTAATGAATTATCTTTTGGAGAATTTTGTTGAGAATTTTATTAGTGGCTATGGAGTGGCCATTTCATTATGGATGATAAGGCATGGAAAATTTATGATTTATCTTTAATTTATTGCAAAGTTATTTAACATGTTTGTTTTTTAAGTTACCACCATTGTGTAAAATGATGGTATAGGGAATACAAAAGTGGAAAATGATTTGATTAAGAATAAATTTGGAAATGATAGGACTAGTGATGCTAATGAGAGGCATGGATTCTGCCCACTTGACAAAATATTTGGTAATATTGATGATAAAGACATACCCATCATGGGAGCGAGAAAGTTTACCAATGAGATCGAATCCCTAAGTGGAAAATGGATAAGGAGATTAAATATTTTTAATTTAGGCTAGAGGTAAATGGATTACATCATCATGAAGTTAACAAGAATTAAACTTTTTATCATATTCAATTGCATCCTTTTCAAGATTAGGCCAAAAGTAACCCATGCATAGGTATTTTCATGTTGTAGCATGTCTGCTATAGGGACCACCATAAATGCCTCCATGTGTTTATTCAAGAAGAGGAGGGACCTAATATTGCATAACATAAAGGAGCAAGGTACCTTTAACATTTTGATAGTAAAATATGTGTGAAAATACATATTTGAAAGCTTGTTTATGAATGTATGTATTTTCATGAGAATCTAAATTAGGAGGATATGTTTGATGTTCTAAGAATTGAATGATTTTTTGGTACCATGGTATTTGTCTAATGGTATCAACCTCGATATGATAAATAAGTGAATCTAGTGGTTGAGTAGAAGATGAGTATTTTCTTATTTGTATAAGTAAAGAAGGATAAAAAAGGACTTGATATGGATGAAATAGAGATGCTGATAAGGCAAGAGAATCAACAATGGAATTTTGATCTCTAGAAATAGGTTCAATAGTGAAGGAGATAAAATCCTTAGCAAGAGTGGTTAAAATTTTATGATAGGTAATAAGGTTCTCACTTTTACATTGATAATCACCATTAACTTGATGGTAAATAAGTGGAAAATCACCTAAATCAAGAAGGTATTGAATGTATAAATCAAGAGTAGTTATCATGCCTAAGATAAGAGCTTTATACTTGGCCATATTATTGGTGACATCAAAGGTGAAGAAAAAATATAAAGGAATGATCTTGCCAAAAGGACACATGAGAATGCAACCTCCCCCAACTCCTTGAAGGAATTTAGCACCATCAAAGTGTAGGGTCCAAGTATCCTCATGTAAGTCAACATTAATTTCAAGGAGCTCCTTGATAACTAATTTTGGTTTAGTAGTACCAGAGGGAGTGGAAGATTCATCAATTTAATTCACTTTGAGATTGTGGTAAATCTATGAAAGTAATCTTTGAGAGAGATAGCTTGATTACAACCTTAAATGTAAAGGATATTGTCATCTAGAAGATCATCTTGAAGGGAAGAAGTGGCTGGAATGGGAGCTATGGTAAGCTAATTAGCTATTATTTTCCCTTTAACAACTTTTTGAGTGACAATACTATTGGAAATATTATCATTGATGTCAAAGGTTTAGTATTATTGGTGATAAAGGCCCCATTGCATTTAATGCTATCTATCTTGGCTAATATGAGTTAATATTTATTTAATATTAATGAATATATTTTTGGTTACATATGAGATAAAATAAGGGCCCAGGAGAAGTCAAAGAGTCATGGGATAAAGACAAAAGAAGGATGGGACACATTTTCCCATGAAGAGTCATCTTGGGGAATACCAAGAGTCACCAAGTGAAGACAAAAGAGTAAAGGGTAAATTTCTCATGAAGGGACACTTTAAGGAATATGAAAAGTCACCAAAGATAAGGACAAAAGGGGGAAAGATGTTTTTTGGTCATGAAGGGTCACCACATGACTTTTCAAATGCTTGGATATGAAGGGTCATCCAAGATTGGTGCCATTTTCCATGACGATTGAAGGGTCACAAAGAGGGAAGGCCAAAGGTCATTTGGAAAGCTATAAATAAAGGCTTGAGTAGCCATTTGTAATATGTGTGAGGTTGATTTTGATATTATAATATCTAGCTTAGAAGAGCAATTGTGAGAGATGAATATGATTTGTATTTGTTATATCTAGCTTAGAAGAGCAAAAGTGAGAGAGAGGAAGGAGATGTTGTATTGATCTATCATTTTTTGAGATAGCAACATTGAGAGATAGGTGTGTGGTATACACAAAGGGGTTGGTGCTCCTGTGGGTTGGTGCTCATGAATTGTTACTGAGTTGGTGCTTAGCAAAGGGGTTGGTGATCCTATGGGTTGGTGTTCACAAATTGTTGTTGGGTTGGTGCTCGACAAAAAAGGTTGGTGTTCCTGTGGGTTGGTGGTCATGAATAGGTGCTGGGTTGGTGCTCGATAAAGGGGTTTGAAGCTCCTATGGGTTAGTGCTCCTGGATTATAGCTAAGGTTTGTACTTGGAAAAGGGGTATGGTGCTCCTGTGGGGTTGTTCTCATGAATATATTTGAGATTGATTCTCTGTGGTTTTTCCCACATTGGGTTTCCACGTTATATCTGGTGTCTCTCTCTATCTTGTGTGGATGTTTATTGTTTGAGTTTTATTGGATATCTTGAATGTTTAATTAAGTGGAATTTGGTTAAAGGAAAGATTTATAAGATATATAATATACTAATTCACCCCCCCTCTCAGTATATTTTGTGCTTAATAATTGGTATCAGAGCAGGTTTCCTTTTGAAAAGTTTTACAGCTTGAAGGTAGATCGGGAAAGCATGATGGTTGGGTCATAGGAAGGGTTTTCTACAAATAAGGCACCTTTGTTTGATGGGATGAATTATGCTTTTTGGAGCATGAGAATGAAGGTTTATTTGATGGCCCTTGGATTTGACATATGGAAATCAGTGGTGGAGAAATATGAAGAGCCACAGACATCTATAATTACTCTAGTAGAAAAGAAGGCAAGTGAATGTAATGCTAAAGCTTTAAATGTTATTTTATGTGGTTTATGTGAATCTGAATTTGTTAAAGTTATGAAATGTAAATCTGCTCATGAAACTTGGGTAAAACTTGAGAATATTTACAAAGGTGATGGAAAGGTTTAGCAAGCTAAGTTGCAGACTTTTAGAAGGTAGTTTGAAAGTTTGAAGATGGAAGAATAAGAAGATATAACAAGTTATCTCTTGCGAGTTGATCAGATAGTAAATCAAATTCAAGGTCTTGGAGAAACATTGGAAGAATCAACAGTGGTGCAAAAGTTTATGAGATCTCTACCAATGAGATATGATGCAAAGGTTTTGGCAATCAAGGAGATGAAAAATTTAGCCAAGCTAAATATGGATGAGCTTCATGGTATTCTCACAGCATATGAGATGTGGACAGAACAAGATAAACCCTCAAAGAGAGAAGTAGCTTTCAAGACATCAAAGAAGGAGAAAGCTAAGATTCAAGAATCAAGTGATAGTTCTAGTGATGATGAAGATGACAATGAAGCACTTTTCATTCACAGGCCAAAAAGAGGAACAAGTAAATATCAAGGAAAATTACCTTTTAAATGTTTTAATTGTGGAAAGATTGGACATTTTTCAGCTAGATGCCCAGATAAGGTTAAAGATGATGAAGAAGAAAAGCCTACATACAAGAAGAATTTCAAAGGAAAATCTAAGAAGGGATTCGAGAAGAAGAGCCTATATCCTAAAGATCCTAGGTCAGGTGAAGATAGTGGAGTTAGCGATTCAGAAGAAGAAGAGATTCTATTTATGGCTATACATGAAGATGATCAAGAAGAAGAAGAAGAGGAAGCTGAAGTAGATATGAAAGGAGAACTCAATTGTGCCCTAGAAGAGTTAGAAGCTATTCAAAAGAAGAATCGAAGGTTAAAGCACCAGATCGAGAAAAATGAACAAGAGTCAAAGGAAATGATTGAAGATCTACAAGCACACTTTGAAGAAGCCAAGAAGAATGAAGAATATCTCACAGCATAGTTGGAAATAGCAAGAAAAGATTTTGAAAGGTATGTTATTGAAATTTCCTATTTAAAAGAAGATATTAAGAAAGCAGTCAGTGATTCAAAATTTGAAGATAGCACTAACATGCTGAATAAGATATTGGAAAGTCAAAAAGCATATTCAGATAAAATAGGGATCAGATTTGAAAATAAAAAGAGCTATGTTGAAGCTCTTACACAAGAGGACACAAAAAGGGGAGAAGTGAAGAATACAGAGGACATTCCAAATAGAGAAGGTTGGAAGGAACAAAACTACAAAAGGCAATCAGGTCAGAGATATATAGACAGGTCTGATTTTTATGGCTATTGTTTTTATTGTAATGGATATTGTCACAAGAAATTAGAATGTAGAAAAAGAGCTAACAATTTCATAAATAAGGAGAAGGAAAGTCAAGTAGATTCAAGCAGAATCCATAACTCTTTTGCTCCTCTATCAAGCTTTGATGAAGAGACCATAGTATGCTACAAGTGAAACAACTACGGACACAGCTCGGTATTTTAGAAGCGTGTTTGAGTCAGTCAAGAAGGATCAAAGGTTCAAAGCTCCATTCATCAAGAAGAAGAATTAGAGTGTCAAAGATTCATTCATCAGGAAGAAGGTTTAGACATATACATGGCAGAAGAAACAACATGAAGATTCTATGATGGTGCAAATAGCTCTGCATGTGGGAGGTAAAGATCAGCCATGGTTAATTGATAGTAGATGTTCGAGGCATATGATAAGAGATAAAAGTAAGTTCATTTCTCTAAAGAAGATTAATGGTGGTACAGTGAGATTTAGAGATAAAACCACTGCCAGGATAGTCAAAAAAAGTACTTTGAGTTTGGATTATGGTAGAACTAAGACTAAAGATGTTTTATATGTAAAAGGTCTTAAGCATAATCTGTTGAGTGTTAGTCAAATTTGTGATCAAGGATACACACTAAGGTTTCATGCTGAAGGTTGTGAGATTAGAATAAAAGATTCAAATGAGTTTATTGTAGATGCTCAAAGGATAGGGAAAAATGTGTATGTATTGTCAGATATCTTCTCAAAGGCACGATCAAAGGATACATTCAAAGATCAGAGAGAGGAGTTGGGAGTAATTTCTATTACTTCCTGTCATTGATGTTCAGCATCAAGTGAGGGGGAGCTAAGTGTTAGCTCCAGATAGGCCCTTTGCCATTGATGTCAAAGGGGGAGAATAATAGGTACGGGTACAAGTGTAGAAAATAAGTACAGAGAATAGGTATAGGTTGCTACAGTAAGGGGGAGTTACTGTATGTTTCCAGATGATGGTATGTGCAGGTGATAGGATATGGCGGTTTTGGGATTGAGGTTGCCATCAATGACAAAGTGGGAGATTATTGGAAATATTGTCATTGATGTCAAAGGTTTAGTATTATTGGTGATAAAGGCCCCATTACATTTAATGTTATTTATCTTGGTTAATATGAGTTAATATTTATTTAATATTAACGAATATATTTTTGGTTGCATATGAGACAAAATAAGGGTCCATGGAGAAGTCAAAGAGTCATGGGATAAAGACAAAAGAAGGATGGGATGAATTTTCCCATGAAGAGTCATCTTGGGGAATACCAAGAGTCACCAAGTGAAGACAAAAGAGTAAAGGGCAAATTTCTCATGAAGGGACACTTTAAGGAATACGAAAAGTCACCAAAGATAAGGACAAAAGTGGGAAAGATGTTTTTGGTCATGAAGGGTCACCACATGACTTTTCAAATGCTTGGATATGAAGGGTCATCCAAGATTGGTGCCATTTTCCATGAGGATTGAAGGGTCATAAAGGGGGAAGGCCAAAGGTCATTTGGAAAGCTATAAATAAAGGCTTGAGTAGCCATTTGTAATATGTGTGAGAGATTGATTTTGATATTGTAATATCTAGCTTAAAAGAGCAATTGTGAGAGATGAATATGATTTGTATTTGTTATATCTAGCTTAGAAGAGCAAAAGTGAGAGAGAGGAAGGAGATGTTATATTGATCTATCATTTGTTGAGATAAAAACATTGATAGATAGGTGTGTGGTATACACAAAGGGGTTGGTGCTCACGAATTGTTGCTGAGTTAGTGCTTGGAAAAGGGGTTGGTGCTCCTGTGGGTTGGTGCTCATGAATTGTTGTTGGGTTGGTGCTCTGTAAAGGGATTGGTGCTCCTGTGGGTTGGTGCTCATGAATAGGTGCTAGGTTGGTGCTTGGCAAAGGGGTTTGAAGCTCCTATGGGTTGGTGCTCATGAATTATAGCTAAGGTTTATACTTGGAAAAGGGGTATGGTGCTCTTGTGGGCTTGTTCTCATGAATATATTTGAGACTGATTCTCTGTGGTTTTTCCCACATTGGGTTTCCACGTTATATCTGGTGTCTCTCTCTATCTTGTGTGGATGTTTATTGTTTGAGTTTTATTGTATATCTTGAATGTTTGATTAAGTGGAATTTGGTTAAAGGAAAGATTTATAAGATATGTAATATAATAATTCACCCCCCCCTCTCAGTATATTCCATGCTTAACAAATACATAGATCAAATTATATAAGTAAGACCATCTATTTGTCGATTATATCTGTAGGAAGAAAGGCTTTAAAGAAGAAATGATGAAGGTGCTCAGATTGAAAGATGACATAAGTATTTTGGTAAAGAATATAGTGGTGAAGCTTTTTAGCTATGAAATAGATGGTAAGGAAATCATGCTCAATTTTGGTATAGCTATACCATTATGTAAGAATTTAATACATTGACTACCAAAATAAGCAATAGCCCTCATTTGATGAGTCTATGGATGACCAAGGAGTATGTTATAAGATAGAGGAAGATCAAGGAACATAAGCTTGGTCTGAATGGTTTTAGGTCTAATGGTTAATGGAAGCCAAATACAACCAAGTGGCTTTTGATTAGTCTTATCAAAACCATGATAGGTAAGATGGGTTTGTTTAAGATGATCCTTGTTATAACCAAGTTCTTATTTGAGACATACATATGTGACATTAATACCTAAAACTTCATCAACTAAATTTTTTTGAATAAGAGTGGTATTAATGGCTACTTTAATAAATAGTGGTGGATCATCAGCATGAAAAATAATTTCATGATTAATCATGTCCTCTTTAAAGATTTCAATAGAGGGTGTAGAATAAGGACATGTGGTTTCAATGGAAATGGCATTAGTAGGTTTAGAATCAATAGAAGGTGGTTCTTTATCTATAGAAGATGGATCTTCAATCTCTTGAAGTTGTTTCATAAGGAATTTAAGATGATAGGGTGAATTACAAACTAACTCCATAAGTGGAATATTACAAGGCATAGAGTTAAGTTATTCAAGAAAATTCCAATGAGATTTAGAAGAACTAGCATGAGGTTTAGGAGGTAAATTATACTTTGGAGGAATAAATATGGTTTGAGGATTAATAGGAGGAATTTTTTCCTTAGGTGCTTCTAAATTGGGATTTTTAGTGGTAATATCTTTAATAATTTATTCTTTGGATGATGGATTTTTGGTCTTGGTAATAGGATCTTTATGAGTTAGTTTACAATGATAATTAACCTTAGCAGTGTTGACCTATTGAGAATTGTTAAAGTATTGGTCATAATCAGCATCAATGGCACAAACATCCTTAGAAGTTGATTGATTATTGGGAGAAATGTTTTGGTTATTTGAAGTATAGGCTTTAGAAGTTTTTCATTTTTGAAAGGCATTAGTGTACTCTTGATGATGAAGATTGATCATAGCTTCATGATAGAATGAATCACCAAGCATATAAGAGAAAACAAATTTGGTGATCCCTCTATAAGATTCACGAGAATGCCCAATGTTAGCATGTAACCAACAAAATAGATTTGTGTCATACCACTTAGGACAATCATTGGGATAGATGAAAGGTTTCGAGGGTGGTAAAAATTCTTTCATTTATTGAACTAGAAGAGGTGTCTGAGAAGGTGAAGGAACATTAGTTTTGGCAACTCGTTATTTGGTTTGTAGAGTATTATTAGTGATAGTATTATATGTTTGGAAATATACTTTAAGAATTTTAGTATTAGGTTTGAATTGCTTCATGAAAAAGACTTGATGTTTAACTTCATCAAGGGATTCATTAAGTGTTTGAGGAGCAAAGGTTTGAACCTTATATTGAAGAGTAGAAATCAAATTTGTGATAAATAGTTTGAATAAGTTATCATCAGCTATGTTAAGGTTGGCTTTATGGGCCAATCATTTCCATCTTTTGATAAAGTCATGAGCTGATTTAGTGGAAGATTGCTTAAAATTAATGAAGTAGCTAAGATAATTTTTGAGAAGATCATTGTGTTGAAACTCTTTAATTAAATGATTAACCAAATATTAAAGTTACCAAATTGAATGTTGGGGAATTTGATTATACCATTCTAATACATCACCAGTAAAATTTTTGACTAAGAGTTTAGTTGTGATAAAGGTATTAGTTTGGATCCACTCTTTATAAAGGTTGCCAAAGGCTTTGAGAAATGAAGTGAGATCTTTAGTCTCATCATATTTGATAGTTGGAGATATGTTACCAATATAAATGGATACAATAAAGGGAGATAAGGCTCATTTTGAATGGTTTAAAGCATTTTGTTATTCATTATGGTTTGAGGAATAGTATTGTCTGAGGCTTCCCTAAGAGGTACAAGAATGAAAATAGGATTAGCTTGAGGATGAATAGTTGGAGATTTATTAGGCACATTGATTAGACATTGTTGAAGTTGCATTATGTGTTTCATGTTATAATTTTGCATAATATTCATTTATTGGTTAACTTGGGCTAAATTTTGAGTTGTATCAAGAGGTGAGTTAGTGCTAGTAGGAACACTCCCTAAATTGGTGTTAGGGGGAGGATTGTTAGAAGAAGGATTACTAGTAGGATTTTTAAGTAAACTTGTACCAATTGCTCCTACATTAGTTTGAATATTTTGAAAATGAGAAGTTTCTTGGTAGATATAGAAAGGATTAGATCCATCAACTTCATCTTGAGGTGTTATTTTCACCATGTTACAGTTCATGGATGGAGGAGAAGAGGTGCCCCAAGACTGATGATGATCTTGAAAGGATAAGAGAGGAAGAAATTAACATCCCATATAGTATCTAAATGGATTTAAGCTATCCAAGAAGATTCTAATAGAAGACTTCATTTTTATTGATTATAGATGAATATAATGCAAAGAAGGAAAGATAGAGAACTAGATTAATAAATAGGGAAAGAAAAAAAAGTACAAGGTTGATTCAGTCAACCAAGCACAAGAAGCAAGGCCTATAAACTATATAGGTTTGATTGGGTCAATCCAGTAGAGTAGATAGAGGCAAAAAAAGAGGAGAAAAGAGTTACAAGTAGTACAGGGTCAACTAGGTTGATCCTATATAGTGAATAGAGGTTAAAAAAGGTATAAGGTCAACTGGGTCAACCTAATACATCAGATAATAAAAAAAAGAAAGTTGATAACAAGTTGTGAGCTAAAACAAGATAAAATTTTCAACTAATCTAGGAAAATAACAGTTGAAAGGAAATAAATAGTCAATTGGATTAGTGTTGGCAAATCCAATTGAGGCACACAATATAAAAACTTACACTAAAATTAGCTAATGCAAGTTTTTGCACACACAATTGAGCAAAGAGCAAGAAATCAACTTGAAAAATAAATAGTTAACTAATTGGTCAACCTAATAATTTTTTTAGATTTATTAAGAAATGATTTTAAATGTGATGGGAAGTTGGTTTTAATCAAGGAACTAGATAACAATCTAAGGATGGTTTCAGGTAGTTTGGGCTAAAAGGGACTATAGTGGAAATGATACAAGCTTGGTATTGGGGTCTACCCCCTCACTTCACACACCACTATGATAAGGGTGTTAGTTACATAGCCAAAATATACCATTAAATATGCTTTATACTTGAACAAATTATCAATTCAGCTCCCCCGTTGGTGATGAAATCCAAGTAGGTTGGCTTTGGGTAGACAAATGTTAAAGTACTTGTTTAGATTATGTGATTTGATCATATGTGCATAAAATAAAAATAATGAAACCAAATGGTTAATTAAAAACCTCCTATTTATACTATATTATCTATTCTAAGCACGTAAGCAACAAAATAAGAAAAGGGTGAACTAATTATTAGTATATAGAGATTAATTCTAACTTGAAACAAGGTATAGTGATGACACTATATGCACAAAATGTAGAACAGGGTCGATAGGGCTGAACCTATACTATGAAAGAAAGGCATGAAAATGTATAGGGTTATCCATAGTCAACCTAGTTATTTAAAACAACACACAAAACATAAACTTGGGTTGACAGGGTTGATCTAGTTGACTATGTAAGAGTAGTTTTGAAGATTACAAACTTAAAAGGAAAAATAGTAAAAAAAAGACAAAGAGATAAAAAGGAACCTTGGTGGATCATAGATGCAAAGGAGGAATATTTTTGATTAATAACCTTGAATAATGTTGGCAAAACGTACTAATTAGGTCAACTAGATTGATCAAGCTATGTAGGGACCTATTGCATAAACCTAAAAAATGTATAGGGTTGACCAGGGTTAACATAATATGTTTTTTGGATGTCTGAAAGTGTACAAGGTCAACTAGGTCAACCTAGCAACCTGACTAAAAGTCTTGAAGTCTAGAAACTTGTATTAGGTAATCTGAGTTGATCTAGTTTCCTGTTCCTAAAAACCTATGCATATATATTAGAATTAGGTTAATAGAGATGATCTAATATCATAGATATATGATAAAAATAATGCTAAAAATAATAAAGAAAGTGAAATAAATCCTACAAGTGTTAGTTTCACATCAAGTTTACCAGAATGTATGCAATCATAAATGCATCATGTCTATAAATCAATCATGGCTTGGAGAAGATATAGCATACCTACACTTTTGATTGGGGATGCATTTGTTAAGTGGGAGCATGACCAATATGGGGATCTTCTAGACCCAAATAGGGGATTACTTGTCAAAATACACCATGTGAGGTAGGGTTCTAAAGCCTATAGTCTAACATAATCATGCAACAACCCTAAAAGAGTCATAAGGTTTTGATATTTCACTTAAGTCTAACAAAAAATAAAGTAAATCTAATTTAGTGCACACCAAAGCTTGTGGCACAATAAAATGGCTAGAATTAATAAAAACATGTATAATGGAATCTTAATTAAGCTAAGTATGAGTAAGACACTAATAAATGAAATATGAAGATTAATATTATTTGATCCAATACTTATGTTACTTATATCTACTCAAGAAAGGAGAACAAAGTTAGAATATACTTACCTGAATGTGAACTTGTGGAGACTCAATCTATCCCTTACCCAAAGGGGCTTTGCAAGAAGTTTTTGTAGTTTGTAAGGATCAGTAAGAAAGGCCAAAATATCAAAGACTTATCAACAAAACTAGATTCTCTAAGTAAAAACCCTAAGCAAAGACTCCTTAATTAGAATGGTGGAAGAGCAGATTATGAAGAAGAATGAGAGAATAATAACTCTTGATCACATATTCTAATAATAATCAAAATAATCTTGTATTTATAGGTGGATCTCACCCTAAATCCTTCTATAAATGTTGGTTGTATAGGGTCAGCCATGGTCAATCCTATATGTTTTTAGGGATAATTTACTAGGTCTGAGATAGGTCAACCTAAAGGCTAACAAACCCAAAAAGTTAAAAATACCCCTAAACTGTATAGGGTCGGCCATGGTCAACCTAGTACAGTTGATAGTAAAAAATGAATTAAATTAAGAAAAGGAGGATGGAAAGAGGAAAATATGGGGAGAGTGTCTAATGGAGGAGTAATATCTTAGGGAATGGTCTTAAGAGCTGGTTGGATTGGTAATAATGTGGTAATAAGATAAAATAATCCTATAAAGCACCAAAGGTATGTACACCCATTTCCCAATGCACCCCTTATGGTGTGCACTCAAAGTTATTAAGTATTGATGGTTCTTGCAATATGTACAACATCATTATTTGATAAAAGTTGAAAATATTGTGTATATAGACCTTACTAGCTTACTAGCTTCATAATGCTAGATGAAGGTAATCCAATCAAGTGATATGTATGAAATTGATTGATCCTTAGATTATTATTTATTATTAAACACTTTGGACAAATTAATTTTTAGTAATACATTATCGTTTCATGAGTACAATTTACATGTTTGTGTAATATCTTGAGTAGAATGGATTTCTATGATACATTACATGTTTAGTTTTAAAATCCTTATAGCACACAGGTACTAAATTACCTCTCTAGATTCCTATGACATTACTATCTACTCATTTGTGAAGGGAGGGCCATTCCCTAATAGGATTAATGCAGGATATCATTGGTCTGTGCTTGTTATGGAAAAATATTCAAATGATGTTGTCCTTCCCCACAATAGTACTATTTTTGAGATGAAACTTGAGACTAACATAGATACTAGAGTTTAGGTAACTTATGCTCTAAGGATCCATGTACATTATATTGTATTAATTATTGAAACATTATCATGATGCATTATAATTACTTGTTTATTATATATAGACAATAATGGCTATAGATGTGTATCAGTCATGGTTGGTTAATTGCAATTAATTTCTATATTTATATTATGATGTGTTTCTTATGATAGTAATTAGTGATGTATGATGTAGTATGCTTCTTTTCTAGTTACTATATTTAGATAATTTTATATTATCACTAATTAGATTCTCATGGTGTAATATATTTAAAGTATATGTTGTTTAAGTTTTAAAAATTACATTTTTCTAGGTAGATTTTAGTGGAGATGTTACAAATGATTACACATCAATACTTAAAAATGATTACACATCAATTTTACATCATTTTCATATGTTATTTATCTCATGATTGGTAGATATAATAAATTTTATATCACACATACATTTCACTAGTATTTATGAGTGTTATGAAGGACATACAAATTTTCACATGAATTTAGATGTTGGACTTGAATCTACCTAGTAGCATTACCATACAAGGAGCATCTTATCCCAAGATTAAAATATTTATAGGTGATGAAATACTATAACTCTTATATTGTGTTAAGATACATACTTTTATAATTTGTGTATTGATAACATCTCTATCTTGCATTACATACATCAATATGTTATTTTATAGGATATTGTAACACAAAAACTTTCGACAAATGGTTGCCCAATGGTGGAAAATTCCTATTCAAGGTACTCTTATGTTCATAATAGTTAAGAAACTTCAGCACATTAAACAAGAAGTTTATGGATGGAATAGATACAGGTTTGGGCAGGTCTTTCAGTAAAAAAAAAATATAGTGGGAAAACTCAATGATATACAACAACTGATAGATCAAGGGGATGACTCTGAAGACACTTTAGAAGAAGAGAATGTCCTATGTTTTGAATTGAAGAATCTTATGGAAAGAGAAGAGGTTTTTTGGAAATAGAAATCTCATGTTCAGTGGCTTAAAGAGGGGGATAGGAACACTGCCTTCTTTCATCTCTCAGCTATGAAACATAGGAAAGCCAACTCGATAACTAAGCTTATTATAGATAATGGCAACATTATAACTGAGGATAATGAGATAGGGGAACAAGCCAAGGCTTTCTTTCAGAATCTGCTCATGAAAGAAAATAATAATGATAGAAATGATATATCTATGAACCAATTCATTGATAAAATCCCCTATTTGATAATGGAAGAAGATAATATGGAGATGTTGAAGCCTATATCTGAGGAAGAAGTCCATGATATTTTATTCTCCATGGGTGCATTCAAAGCCCCAAGTCCTGATGGCTTTCCTCCTATATTCTTTTAGGAATATTTGGAGATAGCAGGAGTGGATCTCATGACTATTGTTCATGATTTTTTTAGACCAGGTAAACTTTTGGAACAAACTAATAATACCTTCATAGCACTTGTTCCTAAAAAATCACAACCTTCACACCTTACTAATTTTAGGCCCATTAGTCTATGCAACACTGTTTATAAGTTATGTACTAAAGTGTTGGTTATGAGGATTCAACCTTTACTAGACAATTATTTCTCCTGCTCAAAAAGGTTTCATCCTGGGCAGGTAGATTCTTGATGCTGTGATCACCACACGTGAAACTATTCACTCTATGGGTAAGAGTATAATCCCTAGTATGGCTCTCAAGCTAGATATTTCTAAAGCTTATGATATAGTCTCATGGACTTTTCTATTCCAAGTGATCAAAAAATTTGGGTTTAATGATAAAATGTCTTGCTTGATATGAAAAGCTGTCTCTTCTACAAAATTCTTGGTGCTAGTAAATGGTGTATCTAGAGGGTTTTTCTCATCTTCGAGAGGAATTCATAAGGGAGACCCTCCCTCCTCATACTTATTCATCATTATGGTAGAGGCACTGGGAAGATACTTACAAGCAGATATAGCCTCAAAAAATCTAGTGGGCATCAAACCTGCCTCCTCCCTTCATCCTATGGTGGTGCAGTAGTTTTTGGATGATACCATCTTCTTTTGCATGTCATCAGTGATTAAATCTAGAAGATGGAAGAATATCTTAAATAATTATGCCAGAGAGTCAGGATAAAGGATAAATTTCTGAAAAAGCAATATGTATTTCTTCAACACTCCTAATGAACTTAGACATATGATCATTGATATATTAGAATATGTTGAAGCTACTCTACCAGCTACCTATCTGGGTCTCCCACTCATGGTCAAAGAGGTATCTCCTAGTTTTTGGAATGGAATTGTGGAAAGAACGCAGAGGAAACTTCTTGGTTGGAAAGGGAAACCACTTAGCAGTGCTGGTAAATTATAACTTCTTCGGGCCTCACTGTAAGGTATTCCTACATACTTCCCGTCTCTTTTTAAAATTCAAGCATATTTTGTTGAGAAAATGGAATAGATCTAAAGAAAAATTTTATGGATGGGGGTGGAAGACAAACAAAGAATGTCCTTAGTCAGATGGAAAAAAGTGTGTCTTCCAAAATCTCATGGTGGACTCAATATTAGGTCTATCAAGAACATGAACAAAGTCCTTCTCTCAAAAGTTAGTCAGAACCTGATCCATAAAAATAATGATTGGGGGAAATAATGTATGCCAAATACATGCATATCATTGATGATTCCAACTTTCTTCAACAGATGGGATTACCCAAGGAATCTATGATATGAAATAAAATGCTAAAAAGTAGAAGCCATCTTAAACAGGGAATTAGATGGAAACATGGAAATGGCTGGCATATTAAATTATGGGATGATATCTGGTTAAAGGATAAGGCTCTCATCACACAAGGAAACTATGGAGAGATTGTTGACTTGGCTACTCAGGTTTTTGGAGATAGGGTCAATGATTATATGGAAAATAAAAATGGGATGAGGAGGTAGAAAAATCTCTTAGACTATTGTGATCACCGGCTTGAGCTTTTCCCTAGAGTGTGGGAGATCTAGCAGTGCATTTAGGAGATTAGAATCCCTCTCTTCCCCCAAGAGGATGAACAATACTATCGTCCAGATAAGAATGGACCATTCTCTATCAAATATACTTACCATCTGCTCATTCTTGAAGCTCAGAATAAAGATGTATGGAAAAAGGTTTGGAATCATAAACTTATTCCAAAAATTAACATGTTCTAGTGGGTTGCTGCTCATAACAAAATCATAACTCAGGATAACCTTCAAAAGAGAGGATTTACACTAGTTAACAGATGTTTCTTGTGTGGTTTAAAAGAGGAATCAGTTCCACACCTCTTCATCCACTGTGATTTTGCCTGGGAATTATGGGGCACAATACTTAACAACTTTGGTATTGAATGGGTCTATAATTCTGACCTTAAAGAAGTAATTCTCAACTAGAGTCCAACCTTCACACATCCCTCGCTTATGGAATTATGGAAGCAAACTCTACCATGTTTGAGCTGGATTTTATGGAAAGAGCACAACCACATAATTTTTAGGGACACTGCTAGAAATGCATCTCAGGTATTTAACTCCTTTGCTAAGACCATTATGGAAAGTGTCACAATAGCTCATTTTCATGTTTTAGAAAAACCCCTATCTCAAATTGAAAACCAAATTGTAGCCAAATGGAAGGTTTTAAACTAGATCCCCAGGTATAATAACTCCAAAATGCTACAGAAACTAAATACTAAATGGATCCCCCCAAAGCCTAACTCGATGAAACTCAACTTTGATGGGGCATCCAAGTCAAATGGTAAAGCAAGTGGAGGAGGAATTATAAGGAATGATAAATAATGGATTTCTGCTATCTATGCTGGTGGAATTGGATGCCAGAGCAACAACTATGCTGAAGCAATGGCTCTACTATGGGGGTTAAAGTTAGCTATATCCCTAGGAATAAGGAATTTGAGTATACAAGGAGACTCTAAAATGGTCATAGATGCAGTTAATAAAGCATCAAATGTGGGAATTAAGCTAAAATACATCATTACTGATATTCAATTTCTTTTGTAAAAGTTTTTTAGAGTAGAGATTTCCCATATTTACGAAGAGGGAAACAGGGTCACTGATGCTTATGCCAACCTTGGTCAACAATTTTCAGGTTAGAGGGTGTGGTGACAAGGTGTTCATATTCCCTTAAACATTAGGGAGATTATTCAAAAGGAGATGACTTGTCAAGAATGAGGCACATTGATGACAAGGATAGCTCTTGGAGGCGGTCCATTTGGAGAGGGCCATCAGGGATCTCAGAACTTGATATTCTTGGTATTTATTTGACAATCATTCATGATTTATTGTATCATGAGGTTTAGGCACACATATCTCATCATGAAAATTAATGGGAAATAATTTCCTAGCATGGGAGTAGACAACTTCATCTCTACAGGGTATTTCGAATAATGAGCCATCACATCCTCATTATGCATAAATGGAAACAAGGGTTAACAACCATTTCAAAACTGAAGGCTGAACTTAGGAACTCCACGATTTGGGTTTGAAAATACAAAATGGGAGGAGACCATATCCAAACTAAACCTATCTCCTGTTGTTAATTTAAAGATAATTTGTTGGTTTGGCATTACTATAAAGAAGGGGGTATCAGACCATATCTAGAAAGGCTTAATGGTTACGATGAAAACTTGTCTGAGCAGTTTGTGAGATCTTAGTTAAATAGGTGGGTCATGGTGGGCGAAATTAGTTTTGAAATCTCTAAAAAGGTGATTTCTATGGCCATGAGAATGAACATGTAGGGAATAAAACTTCAAAGGAAAACCAAAATTATTAATCTAGTAAGGCATAAACTATTTTTGGGTGAGGGAGAAGAACTCATCTAGTATCAAGGAGGATTCGAGTGTGCTAAACTTCCAGAGCCATGGGATGGAGTGTGCTTCATTCTCATGAAGTAATTCATGCTCAAAGGGAAATTTATGAGGTTCTACAATTGCCACCTCCCTTTGTTAAATCACTTCAGGTGCAATGTTATTATTAGTTTCCCTTTTTACATGCTCTCCTCTTTAGAACACTCTGTCCTGAGGGTGAGAGCTAAAATGGCTAAAAATATAGATATGAACCCTATTCCCCTACATTAGGGGATAATATTATACTTATACAACTTTCACCACACCCTAAATCCATCCAAGACTCTCAGAGTTGATAGTGGAGACATTCCTTCCAACCTAGTGTTTGGCGATGTTATTGATGAGTCCTATTTTTCCCCTGCTCCTACCAAAACAAAATATGTTTCTTTCTCCACCCTAGAAGGGACCCCTATTGATACCCCTGGTTCCTTTGTGATAAATAAGGGTAAGAAGAGAAAGGTTGATGAAGAGGAAGAGAATATTAAAGAGACCATAGAGGGGACCCAAAAAAATTTGGGTAGGGCCATGGGGGGCCATAGTGGTAAATATCACAAGTCTTCCAAAATTAATAAGGATTCTCCTCCAGAGTGTAAAGGTCAGGCCGGATTGCTAGTAAACCCACCTTAAAGTCCAGACTTATTGATTACTCAGAAAGTGCTTCAGAAGAATCAACCCAGGAGGAAGAGTCTAAGGAGTTGGAAATCCAAGAAATTTTGGAGGACACTGGAGGGAAGCAGGGAACTAGTGATTTTGAGGCTATTGAGGAGCATGGTGCTGACACTATGGAAACTACTAAAAATAAGGGGAAAATGTATGTCAAGGAAGCTGGTGAGGACATTGAGAATGGGACTAATTGGAAAGCTAAAATTGGGGACCTGAAGGATTGTATTCAGAGGTTGGAGTGGAATTTCACCAAAGGACTCTAGAATACAATTCTGCTGAACATGTCTATGCTGAAAGAGGTGGGTAATACTGGGCATGCTGACAACATGGAGAATACTGAGAAACTTAATGATCTTCTCAAATCAATGGTTATGTAAAGATAGTATTCTCTGACTCTGGTCTTTTCATTTCTTATGTTTTATTTATGTGTCTGTTGTTTCTCGGCTAGTGTCGTCATCTCTCTTAAGGCATATTTTGTTTGATTGCCTTCTTATCTTTTTTTCTTGTAAAGGGTTTAGCGCCTAGTTTGCCGCCTTACCTTATCAAAAACATTGAATATACATGGTGCAGACTATATTTCTAGTTATATGATATATTGATTATATTTTATTTACATATTAGATTATAATTTTATTGTCTATTCTATATGGCCATTTACCCTTATGTGCAAATTTGCTTGAATATCTCTATGAGATCATTGTTTGGTATGTGTGACATTTGAACATGTCCATTACTTGTGTCCTTAGGTCCTATTTTTCACATGACATTTGAACAATTTTAATGTTTATCACATTATTATTGTCATTTATGTGTGACCCTTGATCTTTTATATATGAAATATTTATTTATGCTACATTTGAACATATCTCTTGTATGCAGCCCTTGGCCTTATTATTTGGTATTGTGTTCCTTGTGTTTGTATGCTTGTTGATCTTCTTGAGTTTTACAAGTGTTATTATCCATATCAAGTAGTAAATAAAGTATAATATGCTTATATTACAATTACTACTATGAGATTTACTGATGCATTTATTTAGATTTGATACTTTATGCCTTGACTCATATGTTACATACATGATTTGAATGATACATATCTTACTATGATGACAAACACTTTCACATATGATACAATATTCAATTTTTATATCTTAATATGCATGATACAACTAATATTTTTTTTGAGATGAGTTACTTTTAGGATACATCGTTCACCTCAAAAGGAGAGCATTTTAGTGGGCTTTTGATGTAGAGATAATACTATATGAGAAAAAAATGTTTTTGCTACAAAATAAAATTTTATAGAATTTAAAATGGATTAAAATTCAATAATTGGTAAGAAAATATGGGGGCATAGGCCATGCATATGAATTCAAATTAGAGTAATATATTATAAATTCATACATTTTGGGTACATATGTCACAAGCTTCAAATAAAATTTGAAAAAAAAACATCTACATATAGTTACATATTTTACATTTATCTTAAAAGGACAACTTTATTTCTTTTATTTCAAAAGCATGAAAATTTTAACTAAATCAATAAAGTGATATTTATTTAATTATTCTTATTAAACAAAAAAAAATTTCCAATATAAAATTCATTACCTTTTATTGGAATCAGTGAGCCTTTAATTTTTTTTATTAAGTTCACATTATTGTATAATTAAAATGTTTTTTTATCAATACGTTCAAATATATGTTTCGATGTGGGATTATATTTGAATTAAAAAAAGTTTTATTTCTTAAGTTTAATCACAATAAAAGCTTCTAAAACCATTATTATTATATTTTCCATTACAACATGGATGATTCTTATCACCATCTTGTTGTTTCTATACTTTTATGCAATTCGTAAAACTTTTGGCTTATTTTTATTCCTTGATATTTCTTTTTCACTTAATCTAACTCTCTTTTTTGGTCTTCTTGTTCCTCCTTCATGCCACCTTTATTTTAAGTTTTTTTTTGTCTATTCACTTTATGGATACTAGGTGATATTTTGAGGCACCATGAGTTTTTGCTTGAATTTAAACTCACATCCACCAATTACCATTTATAAAAATTAAATATGCAATACATGTTCACTTTTAAATACTTGGTGTTCACAATAGATGGCATAGACCCCATACCTAATGAAATAAATACCACTGTAATGTTCAAATAAAATGACAAGTAAAAAATGAGGCCTTAGAATTGATTGGCATGGATATGACCGTCGAATTGTATGTACATATTGATTGTTATCTTCTTGCATATATTGATTGGTATAAGATTAAATCTATTTATGATGTTGTAAATGAATCTCAAAAAAATTCAAATTCAAGATCAAATGTCTCACTTAAATTACAATGACTTTAAAATTATGGATGATTTCTTGATTAAAGTTCACTTTTTGCATTCTCAACTCACTTTTTTATGTGATAAAATTTTAGATTTAAATTTTATTCATATTATTATGAAAAAGTGTTTTCCTCAACCTTTTTAGTAGTTTATTACTAATATACATTCACAACTAGATTTTCCTACTTCATCTACTCAATTACATTTGATTTATTTTATACTTTGTTGCATCAAAAAGAATAAAATTAGATTCAATTTGGTAATATTAATACTAATGAACATGTTTTTTTTCTAAACACTAACATAAGAATGGAAAAAAACATGCTAAGTCCAATAATATACATGATAAAAAAGATAAAAAAATCTAACTCAAAACCTAAGAAAAATTTAGAGTGTAATTATTATGACAAAAATACTCATGATGAATATCACTAATTTAAGAAGAAAAATAATATTAAAAAAGGAAAACTTAAGGTTAAAGACAATGTTACTATCTAGTAACACTAAGACTCAATTTAAACATAAGTTTAATATTAGATCTACTTTTACTTGTGCTTTGTGTGCTTCTCATGTTGAATGGATTTTTTATTATGGTGATACTCAACGTATGACATCAAATGCAAATTTGTTTACTTATTTAGAATCTGATCTTTATAACAATCATTTAAGTCTTGCAAATTATGCTTCTTTTAATGTTAAATCCATAAGAACTGTTAAAATCTCTAATAGTGAATTACATGATATCTTGCTTATTTCAAATTTAAAATTGAATTTGATTTCTATTATTCAATTATACAAATAGGAATATAAAGTGAAATTATTTAATGACACTTGTTATTTTAAATATACCAAAGAAATATTTTCAATTAGTTTATACTGATTTTTAATACAATGATAAATTGTTCAAGTTTACTAGATTCTATTATTCCTCCTTTTTTAATGCTTTGATTGCTTCTAATTATGTTAAATTGTGGCATGAAAGACTAGGACATATTAATTATCAAATTACTACACTTATGAATAAAATTAACATGGTGCAATGTTTTCTTAAAATTACTCCCACTATTTTTTTCTAGTAGTTTCATGGCTGATAAAATATATCAAGAATATATTCATAATGTTTTCTTGGTATGCTCATAGAAAGCTTCATTTAGTTAATAGTGATATCTTAGGTCCTATGAAAACTTTTTATATTAATGGTGTAAATTATACTTTAACTTTTATTTATGATTTCACTAGGAGAGTTTGGATTTACTTCTTGAAAATTAAAGATCATGTTTTAGAAACTTTTATTGAGTTTCATGCCTTTGTTGATAAATAATCTCATTGTGCTTTATGCATATTACAAAATGACAATGGAAATGAATATGTTAACAATGATTTTATTACATAATATAATCAACATGGTATTAAACATGAAAAAAAAATGTTTATTACACATGTGAGCAAAATGGTGTTACTAAATGTAAGCATAAAACTATCATTGAAATGACTAGGTGTATGTTACATGCTAAAAATATGCGTTATAAATTTTAGGTTGAAGTTATGTATTGTGTTATTTATATAATGAATAATAATCCCACTAAATTTATTTTAAATATTACCTCTAAAGAACCTTGGAGTGATATAAAACTTAATTTAAAGTATTTACATGTTTGTGGTTGTGATGCATTTTTTCATATTCCAATAGAAAAATGAAAAAAGTTGGATTATAAAGTGGACACTTTTATCTTTGTTGGTTATGATGAATCATCTAAATATTATAGGGTGTATGATCCTTAAACTAACAAAATTAAGATTAAAAGGGATGTTAGAATTGTTTAAAATGGTGTACTTGATTGTGCTTCCAATTCAAATTCTCTTTATATAATTTTAACTTATTTTCCTATTGAATTAAGTGATAATCATAATGATTTGGGGTATAGTGATTTTATTTTTAAAGTTCCTTCTCCTTCTTATATTCTTTATCCACCTAAATTTATGCCTAAGTTGGCCCATATTACTAAAGAAGATGTTAGAATTGATGTAGATCTTAATGATACTCGTAGAACTAGGAAACAATTTTGTAATTATGCTTTGATGTATACACTTATGAACAATAATTATCTAAAAATACTAAAACAAGCTCAAGGTCACCCTCATTACAAAAAATCTATGCATGATGAATAAAACTCTTTGATTTCTAATAACACTTGGGACTTAGTCCATCTCCCTAAAGGACATTAATTGGTAAGTTGTAAATGGCTGTTTAAAACTAAGTTCAATTTTGATAATCAAATTGAAAAATGTAAAGTTAGATTAGGTGCTAGAGGTTTTTATCAAATTGAAGGAATATACTATAATGAAAAATCTGCACCTATTGTTAAGATGCCCATAATTAAAGTTGTTTTAACTTTAGTTTCTCACATGCATTGGCCTATTTATCAAATGGATGTTAAGAGTGATTTATTAAATGGTGACTTGCATGAATAAATTTGCATGTCTCAACCCCCTAGTTTTATTTTAAAAAGGTGATGAAAATCTTGTTTGCAAGTTAAATAAAGTTATTTATGGTTTGAAATAATCTCATAGATAATGGTACTCTAAAATAAATTAATTTTTTATGGCTCAAGGATTTACTCATACTTCTAATGATCATAATCTTTTTGTCAAAAACACTCCCAATGGCATTGTTATCATTGTTTTATATGTTGATGACTTAATCATAACTGGTAGTAATAGTTTAATGGTTTATTACACTAAAAATGCTTTGAAGAATACCATTGAAATGACTAATTTGGGTCTATTACATTATATTTTAGGCATTCAAGTTTAGTAAAAAAAAGATAATATTTCTATTTCTCAATCTAAACATTCATATAACTTGTTATCTAGGTCTAATATATTATATTTCAAACATATTTCTACCCCTTGTGAACTTGGTGTCAAATTACTTATAGACATGGAAACTAATACTATTGATCCAACTCTTTATAAACAATTAGTTAGTAGTTTGAATTATCTTACTCATACTCATCCTGATATTGCCATTTTTTTTTAGTTAGTTTCTTATTTAATGTCTAAACCTCTAGTTGCTCATTTTAAAGTTGCTATAGGAATTTTTCATTATTTTAAAGGTACTCTAAATTTTTGAATCGAGTATACCTTGAGTATAAATTTATCTTTGGTGGTCTATTTAAATTTTGATTAAGATGGTGATCCTAATGATCATAGATCCATAAGTGGTTACTATTTTTCTTTGGGTTCTGGCATAATTTAATAGAATAGTAAAATGCAGACTACTATATCCCTATCTTCCATAAAAGTTGAGTCTAAATATTTTAATCATGTTTCCAAGGAATTTATTTGGCCTAGAAGACTTATTAAATATTTGGACCACCCTCAATCTTCGGCTACTCTGATTTTTTGTGATAATCAAAGTGCCATTACCGTAGAAAAAAATTTAGTTTTTAATGCAAGGTCTAGGCATAATTAAATTCTTCTCTATTTCTATCCTACTCAAGAACAAATGGCTGATATTTTCACTAAGATATTATGTAAATAAAGTTTGTACTCTTTTGTAAAATGTTAGGATTAAAGTAAGCTCTCGTCAAGGGGGAGAATTAGTAATGTGTCTTACCTTCTTATTTGTTTGTAAACCCATAAATAAATTTTAAGGGGAAGTGTTAGGGTTAATATTTATTTAAGATAATTTATTTTATCCTAAGTTCTCTTTATGTACATATAATTTTTGTTTATGTGAATTATAAATTCACATAAATTTGGATTCCATGAGGGTCATTCACCTCTTTGTTCTCCTTTAGGATTTGGGAGTTACTTGCATAAGTAACACCTTCCCCCACTTGGCACAC
The DNA here is from genome assembly GCA_037957365.1 of Torreya grandis. NCBI lineage: Eukaryota > Viridiplantae > Streptophyta > Pinopsida > Cupressales > Taxaceae > Torreya > Torreya grandis. Next base: position 906,832 of record JARHVA010003630.1, on the reverse strand, counting down.
ACATCCCTTCACTTTATAAGGGACTAGGCCACAAGTGGTACACATAAAGGAGGCTTGTAAGGTAAATATAAGATTATTTTTAACTCCCATTCTTTTCCTCTAGCTATATAAAAGAACCTTCCTCTCCTCATTTTTTCACTAGAAACTCAAAGCTCTCTCTCTTTTTCTCAATTTGCTCTTGCTTCTAAATTATACTTGTGGATATTTTGGTGACAATAATTCTTATAATATTACATGACTTTTTATTTGATACATTAAGTTTTTCACTTTAAAATTATTGTCTCATTTATAGTTTTCACCTTGAGAGGTAACTTTGCTTTGTCATTTCTTTATTTCTTTATTTCAATTATTTCATTTGTCATTGATGAATGTTTTGGTATGATCCCTTAAACATGGGGGAATGATATAGATACATGCCATAATTTCATACTATTTTCTATCTACAGTTATGATAGAAGCATGGATTTTCTCCATTCTCTTTTGATCATGGGTATAGGAACTAAGGAATGTAAAGTGAAAATTGAATCTAAAATCCATCTAAATTGGTTGATTTATTTAAAGGGCATAATGCATAACTTGGATATTCATTAGCCTCCAACATTATAACATGAGAATATATTATGGATTCCAACCCATTTCTATCTTGGTGTTACAAAGACTAAAAAATAAAATTCAGGCTTCTACATTCATCATTGGGTTTTATTTTCTATGCATGTTCAATCCAAATTGGGGATTGATCACCCTAGATTCACCATTGGTTCAAAAAATGAACCAATTGATCCAAGTGCACCATGGGAATAACTCATTCTATAATGCTTCAAGGAAGTATCTCTTCAATTAAAGTTGTTAAATATAAATTGTTTCACACAGACAGGTGTACTCATCCCTTACTTTTGTTTCAAAATTTTTTATTTTTTAAATTTTATCTTTTTCAAATTTTAGTGAAATGAAAAAATGACTACTTAATGAGTTATTTCATAGTTGTCTAAGTTAAGGTGACCTACACAAAATTAAGTATTTTATCAAAGGCAAAGTGTGTTATACAAACTCAAGTATATCTTTACTTTTATTATAATAATTTTATTTCTACACTAAATAGAGGTAAAATATAGTCACTAAAATTTGGTCATGAACACTTGATAATGTCATTTTAACCTATTTTTATTTAATTGACTTGATCACTTGATCTAGACCTATTTCTCCACCTCAATCTATTTTAAGTACTTGTATAAAGCTATCCATTTCTAAGGTATTGTATTACGCTTGCATAAATATTATTAATCACTAAAAAACATCCTCAATCATATGTAAAAACATCCTAGATCCTTAATTTCAAATCTAACCCTTCATGATAAAATTAACCAATATGGGATAGTTTTGGTATTCATTTATGACCCTATGCATTGATCCGAACCTTCACCCTAGTAATGTCTAATTTTGAAAGTTGAACCCTCCCGTATAGGTTGGTCTATATTTTTAAGACATGTGTGAGGATTTATCATTATTTATTGTTATAAATGCACATCTAATTCACCTATTATATCTCTTAAAAATTTAAATATATAAATATTGAGGCACACTTATACTATTGTACACTAAGCAAAGATTCCCCATTTTTTTTTAAATTTAGTTATATTCACTTGAAGTAGTCTTTAGCCAAGTCAAGACCCTATTGTATTCAAGTAAAGTAAAGAATTATCAATTATTAGATCCATATCTAGATGCATACATGTAGCACTAGTAACATAATCACATTAAGTACTCTAAGTGGGATATCTATATGAGATTAATCTCCCACTTCTGAGTATTGAATACATAGTTAACGATCAATCATCATATGGGTGATTAGGGTCATCTCAAACAATTAAATACCCTATTTAAGTTTTCATGTTTTTATATATTGCAATCCCTATTAAGGTTTAAAATTTTAATAAGATATTTGCAAGTCATTCATGCACAACTAAAGGTCAAATTTCCACACATAGGCATGTTTCAAGTAAAGGAAGGTGATTATTTCCAAAATTCCTTAATTTTTTATAGAGGGAAAAATTGACCCACAAAAGATAGTAGTTTCAGTCAATCTTATCCCTTTCAAGACAATCTTTACCCTAATTAATGTAAATTCTAGTTTATGTTACATAATTATTTATTATTAATTAATTCTAGTCATCTTTCAGTCAAACACAATCAACATACATATATAAAACAACTAAGTCTTCTTATGTTGTTTATAGTTATTTTATTTAATTCATTCAATTTTTTTCCATTTCATTAATTTAATTTCATCTACTAGTTGAAACTTATTTTACAATATTTTGTACCCTTCTATTCATTTTATCTTAATTAGAGTTAATACACCAATTAAATCAAAATTTTGATTAAAAAAATAGAACCATTGTGAATTTAACCTTAAACTACATAAAAGGATAAAACTTATATTAATTTTAAATGTATCATCAAAAATATTGAACTTTTGAGATTTTGAACTTAGGCAACCTAGGAAACCTAGGTAATCAGGCAAACTAGGCAACTCAAGACCTATAACCACTTTTTGAATCCCCCTGGTCATATGTTGACTTTATATGTAGTGTAATAACTAAAATACAACCTAGATTGAATCAAAATATATGATTATGAATCCATTTATGTTGTTAGGTTTATAATATTACCTTTGTGTAATTACATTCCATGTGAACTAAGAATTATTCTCTCTTATAATTATATTGTATGATCCCCTTGTTGATTTATGAAATGTAGTCATTTATCTAGTAATATTATGAAAATGGTATTAACTTTCCTTGTAATTGGTAAATAATTTTTTAGTATTATTTAATTAAACTAAAATATAATCATATAGCATTCAATTATTTCCTTATGAATAAAAAACTTTGGTGAATTAATATTAGGGTTTTGTGCTCTTATATTGACTCCTTATAAAAAAAAAATTATGACAATTTCAAAATGTAGTTTTATACAAAACTATTCAAGTAACATGTATTATCACAAACCTAATTTGGAAATATAGTTCCTTTTTTTTTGTTTTTGGTCAATCATCATTTAGTAATGGGTTATAATGTTTCACATAATTGGTATGGAACACTTACATGTTACATTGTCATCCACATATTATTCTAAGATCATGTATATGATGAGTCATTTTTTAGTTTTGGAGATCAACCATTGCATAGAATTGGTAGGAGTTAGATGAGATGATTAGATACTTTTATAAAAAATGTGTCATGAACATTGGGATGTGATAACTATATGGATGGATTTTGTAAATTTAGTTTAGTTTCATAAGAAACTCTACATTAAGGATCATGGTTTCTTAGAAGGGTTGACTAAGGTCTACCCATTATTTATGGTCTTTTAGACATGCCATAGTACACTAGTAAGGTTGAATTTATGATGTACCATTTGTCTCCCTTAGTATTATGATGATAATCACATATCAAGAGTGTTACCTAAATCTCATTATAATTCATCATCTTATTTAATAGATTGTGTTAGGAAAGCTAATGTGTTGTTTAGGGACTTGCATGCACATGGATTATTTGACTTGGTGTATGTTCAGTATCTACCTTACTCATGATTTTTAGGATCTCTCACAATTTTATTAGAGGTGGGGGGATTATTGGTTTTATGGTTAGATTAAAAAACACTTCGATAAAGCTTTGGATCTCAGGTTCAATTTATTTAGCTTCAACATGATCTACTCTTGGTTCTCGATGTTTACACATTTGGATTGTTATTTTATATTTCATATTTTTAAAGATACTAAAATATGTAATTAAGTACTTGGCATTGATATTTTTTGATACACATTTACCATGCATGACTTAATCACTTAAATAATGTCCTAATACACCATTTTCTCATAGTTTCATGTTATATTATGAGTTGACCCTTTAGTTATACTATTACACACCTATAAGAACCTTAATGTCTATTTCAAACCTACTAAATATCATGCAAAAACATATTCAGAACCTCAATTAGGTCCACCTATACACAAGTTAATTTTTATAGATTTGCTCAATATTTCTAGTTGATACATACTTGACCTAGTTAGAACCAACCCTAGCCCAACAATAAATATTTTAAAAAATTGAATTTTTCCTTAGGGTAGGCCAATATATCTAGTGTGTCTATGGCATGAAAAAAATCTCAATTTAAATCATATATAAACAAATCAATGTCTCATTCAAAAGGCACTCGTAACTTATCTAGGACACGTCTATACACTATTACATAATGATTGAATTTACCCTATTGTTCCTAAATTTTGAATATATGATTATGAGTGGTCACAAGACAAGTATAAATCACATTAAATATAATTCAAATCAAGCATTGTGAATTATTAAATCCAAATCATTAGGTACACACACACACACATCTATGTATGTATATGTATGTATACATACATAATGTATATATATATATATATATATATATATATATATATATATATATATATATATATATATACACATTATGTATGTATACATACATTCATACATGTGTGTGTGTATGTAGTATACATACATACATACACATACATATATATATATATATATATATATATATATATATCAAAGGAGCATATTTTCACAATCACACTACATGAGAGAACTACTTATTAATTAATTTCCCTCTTCAAAATATAGGATACATAGGAAGTGGTAAATCATCAAGTGAGGTTGATTGGTGTCAACTTAATCCATTACAATTCTCTAATTTTTTTAGTTTTATATCACTCACAAGCACACATAGGGTTTCAATGTAAATTAGATTGATTTTTGTAGATATACACATCAGGGTTTGATATACACATATAAATCATATATAAATAGGTGAAGGTGAATGTATATTCATAGTCCCTCACTTTCACACATGTCTATACCAAATAGCATAGGTTCATATCAATTGGCGATGATGACCTTGATCAATGGAACTCACCATACACAAATAGATAAATGATTCCTAAACTAAACAAATCATAGGACTAATTTTAACTAATATCCATTTTTAGAATATAGTTATAGTCAGAGTGTCATCCAAAAATTTTATGTACTCATCCCTTTCTTTTACTTAAAATATATAGCACATGCAGCTTGTCAAAACATTATAACCATTTTTAATATTTTACATTATGATGTATACATGAATGGCATATATTAATATATGGATTATACACATGTTTCTATCCTATTAAGGATACTCTTGATTTAACTAATCCAAATTATGATGAAACATATTGGTGAACTCATACACATAGAAAACTATGATAATCTATAGGTTTTCCCTTAGGTTTTCATCTTTCCAAGGTTTCAAATTTTTTATTATAGGGTTTCAATTTTTATTTTATTTTTGTATACAATTTTTTTTCAATTTTTTTGTCTTAAGTTTTATATATGATCTTTGAATTCCATAAACAAAGAATATTTCACCTTTGGTCAAAGATATTAATTCAGATTTCATCTTTCTAGGGTTTCAAATTTTAGCATTACATCCTTTCAAACTTTATCCTTTTTTATGCTCCATTTGATTATGGATTCTTATAAAACTAAAAAAATAGTATTATATTTCCTTAATATCCCTAAAAACCTAACCATTCTCCTATTATGGATTCTTCTATTATTATTACCACCTCTCCTCAAGGTGGTGATAACTACTTTCTCTATATTAAATTCCATGAAACCACTATCCAAAAGGTATGGTGTGCCTCAAAAATAACCAAGACATTATCAACACTATATCTAACATGTTTTTTAAAGGACATATAATATATTAACAATAATATTGAATATTTCACTATAAATATTCAAAAAATTGGTAAAAAAAATATCTTGTTAAAAAAAGGGTGAAAATATGATCCAATATAATTTTAGATTCATTTATTTACAAATTTTTGGATATATAAGACAAGGATTGGTGAAACATGCATAAGGCATTATTCACCCCATCATAGCATTTACTCAAAAAGGATAAAAGGGTCTTGGACACATAGAAAATTTAGAAACTAATAAGTCAAAGATACATACTAATTTAATAAAATAAAATAAAGATAATATTGATTCTTATGACCTAAATATTTCCAATGTTCTACAATATTATTCTATTTGATATATTTATACTAAGAGAAAATTAAAAATTAATGTAGGTATCAAGTATGTAGTGGGCCAATATGATGGAGTGTTTATTTAGTTTATGATATCACATAAATTAATCAAATTAATCAAATGAGTCATTATTGATTCTACATTAACTAAAATTATTTGCAACATATAATTATTGCATACAGTAAGGTTTGATATGAAAAATAAGAACATAGTTTATCACATTATTATTAAATCTATTCATAGACTATGGCCACTAATTGACATAATTTCAATTAGGTGATACTAGGACCAAATATGTTAAACTTATTATTTTAATACACACTTCATGATACACATTAAAACATATTATTTGGCCAAACTTGGATATCTACCATGAATGCAATACCATATACATTACATATGTGTGTTACATTTATAGATGAGGGACATATATACATTTATGATTTAAAATGACCCTTTCAAGTACTATATTTCATCACTACCTATGGTAGTACACAAAAAAGACAAAGAGTACAATCCAGGTAAAATTACAACCTATCAGTCAACTCAACACTGAAGAGGAATGTTTCAAGATTACCAGCACCTCCTCATATAACTATAAACAAGATACTAAAAAAAAAACCTTGTCAAATTAATTCTTACACAAGAAGTTTATCTTAATAGGTCTACACCACATAATTATAATGGTGATATATATTATGAGTATCACTATATTGTGAGACATTGTAAAAATATATTATTCAAATTAAGACACAAACACAAGATCTTATTGATAATGGTAGTATTCATATTGGCACACATTCATAAGAATCAATATAACAAACAAATGATAATCAAAATTCATAACCTATCATAACCAATATGAATAGTCAACATATATATGATCAACCTAAGCATGATAATAATAGAGTATTACACATCACATACTCAACTTACATATCTAGACTAAAATTTTAGATTCAAGTATTGATATACATATAACTACATCAAATATATATGATAGATGATGTATGATAAGGGAAAATGAATTTGATCTACAAATCAATCATAGATCGAAGAAGATAAATCACATTAGCCCTTACATTTTTTGTTACATTTGGATAATTAGGGTCATGACCAATATGGATCTACTAGACCTAACCAAAGGGTTTTTCACCATAGAATATCACTAGAGAGGGTTCCAAATCCTCTAATCAAGAAATACCAGACAATAACCCTAGCTAGTTCCTATAGTTTCTAACAAAGTAAATGACAAAGAAAAGTAAATATAATTTAGTGCTCACAAAAGTTTGTGGCACAAATGGGGATAATAAACATAAAATTAAACATGCAAATAATAACTCTAATCAAGTTAATGTAGAGGTAATCCTAATGCATGGGGAGAGAAACATATTCATAAACTAACACATGAAAATCTATCTACTAATAAAGAGGAGTAAGAGTTAGGAATACTTACCTTGGAGATAAAACTATCGAGCCTCAATCTCTCCCTTGGCCAATGGTTATTTGAAAAAATGGTTCATAAGGATAAAAAAGATAGGTCAGATATATGATACACAACTTCTCCTATGCATCCAAAAGACTTTTCCCATAAGATAAGATTATTCTCTCCAAAATAAATATGAAGCCCTAAGTAATGACTTCTCAAGTATAATGGTGGATAAGCAGATGCACAAATAGATGATTATTTCTATCTCTCTCTAATGAAAATGATGAAAATAATTTTTTATATATCCAGATCTAACCTTAAACCCTTTTGAATTTTTATATAACATAGTCAGGCCAATCGACCCAATTATTTGGAAAATAAAGCAGTTTGGTCTAAGACTAAGTTGGTTGGGTTAGCTTAGTCCTGTAACATGCTCATTTCTAAAAACATAGTTGGCCCATTCGACTATGTTTGATGGATAACAAAAATAGGTCTTGGCTTAAGTAGGGGTTATTTGAGGTAGTGAATTACTTGGAGGATTCTGTAAGAAAGGTGTCAAATCTTAGTAAAATGTATAGGAGAGGCTTATATTGGTTTTAAGTTTTTGTATAGTGAATAAAAATATTTTGAAGCACCAATGGTTTGACCACCCCTTTCTAATTACACCATTTAAGGCGTACACTCAAATATATTGAGACTCGATGGGTTCTTAGAAGAGAGTAAGCATTATTAATTGATAAAGTTTAAAAATATTCTATGCATACATATTTTATCCTTTTACTCTATAAATTACATTAATATAGTGAAGGGGCACATTTTTAGATATTAAAATATGTTATTAAGTTAATTAAAATGGCTTGACACACATTTACTATGCATGAATTCAGAGTATAAACAGGGTCCTAATCTTCCATTCTCTCACACATAAATTTTACCTTATGATTTGACCCTTTCTTTCTACTATTACACACCTACATGAATCTCATTGTATATTTCATACATTATAAATATCCTACATTGACATATCAAGACCCTTAGTCTAGTCCACTTATACACATGTCAATTTTTCTAGATTTAGTTAGTATTTCCAATCAATAATGAATTGATCTAGTTAGAATTGACTATAGTAATGACTATTTTTTTAAATCATTATTTTCATTATGGTCAACCCATTTTTATACTTTACAAATCACATCATAAATTACCTAATTTGACACATATAAACAAATCAAGGTTTCATTCAGAAGGGACTTGGCACTTATATGGTACACATCTATACACTATTTCACATTGAGTAAATCTACTCTATGCCTCCCAACTTTTGAATCTATAACTAAGAGAAATAATAAACCAAGTCTAAAGCACGTTAAATTCTAATTCAAATATATCATTTTTAGGTATCAAGTCCAAATCATTAGACACACACACACAAAGAGAGAGAGAGAGGGATATATATATATATATATATATATATATATATATATATATATATATATATATATATATATATATATATATATATATATAAGGAGCATAGTTGCATAATCACACTAGGTGGGATAACTATGTATTGCTTGATTTCACTCCTTAGTGTATTAAATATGTAATTATCATTCAATCATAAAATGGAGGTGATTTGGGTCAATTAACTACACTACAATTTCTCATTTTTATAAGTTTATAGCTCTCATAAGCACATATAAGATTTTAAGGCAAAGGAGACTGATTCTTAGAACTGTAAGCATTATTAGGGTTTATGATTGCACATAAAGAGCATACATAATTAGGTAAATATGATTGTATGTTTACATCATATCATTTATAAACATTTTAGTATTGATCAACATAAGTCAGCATCAATTGATAATACTAACCTAGACCAATGAAATGGACCCTACATAGATAGAGAGATAGTTCTTAAACTAAATAAATTGCATGCCTTATTTTAGCTAATATCCACTTCGAGAATATAGTTGTAGTCATACAAACACATATAAAAGATAAATACTAATAACTTTATTTTAATTTATATATTTATCACATGCCACTTTTAAAACTCTTTTAATTAGTTTTAGTATTTTACATTCAAATTTATGCTTAAATTATATATCTTAATATCTTAAGTATACACATGTTTATATCTTATTACGGTTAATATTGATTGTATCAATCCAAATTAGCGTAAAACAAATTTGTATCCCTATTTATTTACATATGAATTTAATTATATTATAACTATGGAATGAAATGATACAGTAATGGAAATAGTTGAATAATTATTAAATGTTGTAATATTGTATCTTTTATTCTTTTGAGATGATGGAAAATGTATAGTTATTTGATGTTCTAATTTTATGCTATAAAAAATGAATAATAAGTAAAATAATACCTTGTACCTTACTTATTGGATGCATTTAATGTTATAATGGGTTAAGGAATTTTTTAATGAAGTTATTACATCAATTTTGTTATTTTGTTAAGTTAAATGAAAATTAAAGTTCTTGCCTTAAAGTATTTGATGAAAGTTAATTTTAAAGTTTTATTTATGAAAAAAAAAATGTATTCAATTAATGATTAGAAAAAATATATTATTTAATTTAATATAAGTTTGTATGTTATTCTTAATATAATTTCCTAAGTTATTCTTTTAGTCTTGGCTAAGGACTAGGGATTGATGTGGAATCAATTTGCGTTCCTTAGATGGTGTGACTTGGAAATTGAATGGAGAAAAAAAATATTATGTGTATTTATGATATATAATCAAGGGTTTCTTATTCTACTTATCATGTTCTTGAATAGCATGCAATATCATTTAAAACACATAAATTGTAATCCAATCAAGTATTTTAGTGTGATGCCATGTATATCTACCATGAATTTTAGTACTAGGATGAATGGTTTATTTTCATAGAACGTAGTGAACAATGAATGTTAAATGATTGATAAGATATATAATAAATCACATAAATTTATATAAAACTAATTTTTTTTGGAAATATGTCAAAAGTGGAAAATACCAAAGAGGAATGACTTAACTAGAAACCAAACGTGCATGACTATGACTATGACTATGACTATGCAACTTATTGTAGGGATGTGTGAGGTAATTATGAATCATGAAAATGGATTGGCATATACCTTGGACAAGGCCATTTTATTTATACAAGGATGACATGTGTTAGAATCTATAGGGTATACTGACATTCGATACAATGTTTTTCTCTGTGTGAAATATGATGTGTGTGTATTTTCATATAGGTCATGTGTGTATTATTGGGGTTTATTAATTAAATATATATTCACTATGTACTTTATTATTCACTTGAAACCTTATCTCAATATACCATGAGGAATAAACATAATAAACAAAAAAATGTTAGTGGCTAAATTTGAGCTTGACCTCAACACCCCATGTGTTGAGTGATGCCTACATACAAATAATTTGAATAGGGATCAAACTCCATGTAGTTATCCCATGTTATGGTGTTGTGTGTGAAATATTAATGTGATGTTAAATGTTGGTGCCATCTTAGAAAAGTTATGTGTTTCAATAATCATTTGTGACCTTGGAAGTGTATTTATACTTAACAAAGGTATACTTAGGTTGTGTGGACTCATAAATTGGAAGAATTGATGTTTTCTTCTCAAGTTATAGTTAGATATTCTAGTGTGTTTTAATCATGGGAGCCTCTAGTGAAAAAATGGTTAGAAAATGTATCTTTATAGTGATAATTTAGGAATTTACTTGAATGAGACTTTTTAAACATATGAGATGACCCATTATGTGAATTTGAATTTGAGAAATTAATTTTTAATTGTCAGGAGGATGAAACTAAAAAAATTAGACACTACCAAAAATTAAGAAAACCATGAAGAAGAGGTCTTTTATTATAAGCAAATATAGCTAAACTAGAAGTGTGGGTCAGTATAATAATGAGTTTAGGCTACTTTAAATGAAGAATATGAGTATTCAGTATCATGATTACTTAAGGGTATAGGGTCATTATCATATAAGTATATGAATAATAGTTAAAAAAATTTGAACTAAACATGAGTGCTAAGAGTGTATAAAATAATGATCAAAGTGCATTATTTTAGCATTAAATGTTGATTATAGTGACTAAATTTTCCCCCATTTTATTATAGTAATGTAACAAAGATAAAGTATGAGAGTAAAAGAAAGATATTTATACATCATCTTACCTATTTTGAGTAGGCTTGGATGTAGGCCACATGTTTAATTGTGCTTCATGCAAAACCTATAGTGAAACATGTATAAATCATTCATTATTTAGGATAAAAATCTATAAGAAAAAATAATTAAATTATAGATAAAATTACATGTAAAAAATACACCTATTTGGGTACATAAATAATTGTGTTTTCTATTTTAAAAATGGTTACTTTAGATGGTATGACCCTTGTATATTTATTCTTCCTTGAAACAATAGGATTGGACAGTGCACGCACTAATCCTCATTGGAATAAGAGTGTGCTTAAGAAATAAAGATGTGCTTGACTCCATGATTTCATAATCAAGGTAGTAAGGTGGTTTATAATCCATATATTAATTATAATATATAATTTTGGTGTAATAATTTGTGTAAAAAGGATGAATCAACCACTATAGATGGAATAAGATTCAATTCTGGTGTAAATTTGGTGCAAAACTCATGCAAAAATAACATTATCTAAGTCTATTATATAAAACATATATAATGACATGGATTTAAATTTATTATTTTAAAATAAGTCTAAAACTAAAAAATAAAATGATCATGTGACACACACTTGACTCTAATCTGATATCTATGTACATTGATTCTAATAATTAAGTAAAATTAACTGGTTTTTTTGGTCAAAATGTGTAATATTTTGGAACACATGTCATATTATTCCCCCAATTTTGAGAGAAATTATATAAACTATTTTTTATTACCTACTAAAAATTATTTTATATACTAGGTATGTTTTTGATAATTTTTAAAAATGTCATTTTTGACTGTTGGGATGAAAGTGTGTTGTTCTAGACAAACATTTTCTAGTCTTATATCCAAATTTAGTGTTCTTGTTTGAAATTTATCTATGGGTAAACAATGGGTATGAATTTTTTTTCAACTAAATAAAATTTATCGTTTATTATCTTTATAGTATATTTTTTTATCTTAGTCATTAAGATAAGCCATTGTGTATTCCCCCTCTTTTGAGGTGAGTTGTGAAGTTTGTGAAATAACTTAGCTCAAAATAAAAATTTATGTAAATGATGTTATAAAAAAAAATTAAATATGGATTAATAATGATAACATTAGAGAGCACAACATCATATTGATAATATAAATAAAATACTAATGTATGATGCACGTATAGCCTAACATACATAGTGTCATGTCTAGATACATGTTAGTAATGAGAAACACAATGAATATTGATCATTTCATGAGTACTTGAAATTAAATATAACTACTTGAATAAAATGCATTATATTGATAATGGCATCAAAAATCTCGGTAGATGCATGATATCAATCATGGTATTGCAAACTGATAAAAATAGCAAGAAAGAATCATGGGACACACACATAAAGATTACACTTAAGAACATGCAAAAGACACAATAAGGCTAAGGGGACACATACAAGAGACATGTTAAAATGTCACTCACATGTATAGAATCATAAAATAAGGCTAAGAGCTAAAAACAAGGACATGCTGAAATATCCATAATATAGAGAAATGAACACACACAAGGCATGAAGTAAAGAAAGAAAACATGATAAACATGCACAAATAGATGAAATTCACCTACATAATAAAATTTTAATATTATTATATTTATAAAATTTGGTATATAGTAAGATAAAAATGTTATTATAAGTAAGCCAATAGTGTTATATTTTTGTGTAATTTATTAAACATAAGTATGAAAATAGGGATAGCCATAGAATGATAAAAACTATCTAAAATATGAAAACTATGTGAAATATGCCACCATGAAACTTGACAATATGTAAACAAATTGTAGAAGGCATGTGACTAGTTTTAAAATCAAATCATGTGTTCAATCAAATAAGTTCATTAGAATCAGATAAGATTGAAGTGAGTGAATATCTAGGTTACATTAGTTTTATCTATGTAAAATTTATGGGTCTAAAAAAGTATCATCACCCAAACCTATATCTAGAAGTGACAAATTGTATGTTTTTCAACTCACTCAAGTAGATTTGTGAATAATAATTGATATAAAAATAGATATATGTAATTAATACATATAATGAAGCACAAATAAACTAATGAAAATAAATTACACAAATCATGCATAGGTCCTAGTTTTATATTTTTTTCATATAAAAAAATAAAATAGGAACATACTAACCAATGATTATCCCAAGAGTCTCATAATTAATAGGGTTTTATTGAATAAAGGAATGGAAACCTCTTGAGAATGGAAAGTAGCATGTCACTATGAAGTATTAGATATATAAAACCAATTACTTCATACTATGGCATTAAATTTTTTTAATTTCTCTTGTGCAATATCTTTTGTATCATTTTCCTTTATTGTTACTCCATTACAGTATTTTTTTGTATACTATCTAAATATATGTTTTTTATTTCTCTTGATTTAAATATGTTCCATATTCTATTAAAATTATAATAATTACACATACGTGATGATATTTACCCTTTTCCCCTCATTATTGTCATCCATGATATTATTAAATCAAAGTAATATTGGGCCAAACTAGGACACATGTGAAATACCACTTAACATGTTTTTGGTCTAACTATGAAAGGTATCTTAATGGATCTAATGAATTTTTAAGATGAAAATTTGAGAAATGGGGATTAAATCATGTAATTTAACCAAAATTCCCATATCTATAATCTACCATTGAAATCGAAAACCATTAAATCAAAATACCATAAAATAAACATCTAAATTAGCATTCTACCCTAAAGCTAATTATTTCAAATCAAGATTCAAATAATAAAAAGACTAAATTATTATGGATTATGGATTGCTTACCAAAGATTCATTTTTTAGCATGATTTTGGCTTGAACACTTGATCAAAAGACTATGTTGATAGAAGACTTAAGCATAGATTGAACATGGATTTGTTAGTTAATTTCTAGTTAGTTTATCTATGGAGGAGTCGCTTCTTTAAATAGGCCATGGAGGGAAAATAAATTTTTAATATTTAATGTATTAGGAACTGGAGCAAACACAGCTCTGATACTAGCTGTCAGGATCTAGAACACAAAGCTCTGATACCACTTGTTAGGATCCACTGCTTAGAGCACAATTGATTTCCTTTGTATAAGCAACTAAACACAGAATTAAACTAGAAGTAATATATAACTAGAATTTAGAAATAGCATAGAATATGAGAAACAATACAATCTTGTATTAACACTCTTCCACACCTCTTGGGTGTCTAGTATTTCTCTCAAGAGTTCTCTCTCTCTCTCAATTACAAACACAACTCAAACACAGAGTTGTACCCTCCACCAATCAGTGACAATCAACTCAATGGTTATTTTGCCTATTTGTCAGTCCACCTGTGACAATCAACTCAATGGTTGTTTTGCCTACCTTTACATACCACCAAGTATTGAAAGTACTCAAAATAGATCTCCTTTGATCTTGCACACCTGTAGATCAATTGATCTTACTTACCATGTAGATCTTCCCTGATCTTGCTACCTACAGATCAACTGATCTTACAATTGGAAGGATCTCTTCCTTGTCCTTCTCTTACACTCTGAGGATCCCTTCTTTGATCCTTGATTACAATACATCCCTCATGGGTCTCTTAAATAGATCCCATACAAAAAATAATTAGACTTCCTAATTACAATAATTAGAAATGCAGACTCAAGACTAAAGTTAGTCTTTTACATGCAAACTAACTATCCATATAAAATTAGACCAGTTTTGGAAGCGCATGCAAATGCATGCACACATAGGTTGCCAACGTCTGTTCCTGTCTGACCGATGTCGGCTGACTCATAACCGATGTCGGTTATTGAGAACACTGAAGATGACCGATGTCAATTGAACAGACTGACATCGATTTCTCTGACACTAGATATGATCGATGTCAATTGATCAGATTGACATCAGTTACTGTAACACTCAGCAACCTCCTCCATTTGCATACTTGTGAAGCTTTTAGCTCTACAACCTAACAATCTCCCACTTGGAGATAAATAGTTACACCTGTACTTGTACCTATACATCCTCTAATTTTGTTTCCTAGCTTGTATCCATCTTCAAGTTCAATCTTGAAGACCAACAAAAGTTGAATGAAGATTCAACTTCTCCTTTGTTCCTGGCTTTGTTAGCATACCTAAAAGGTTCCTATCTATATGAATCCATTCCAGCTTTAACTCACCATCCTCTAATACCTGTCTAATGAAGTGGTACCTAAGTTGTATATATTTAGTTCTTGAATGAAAGGCTGAATCATTTGCAAAATGAATTGCTCTTTGACTATCACTGTACAATCTACAACTCTCTTGCTCCTTTCCTAACTCTTCCATGAACCATGTCATCCATATCATTTCCTTTCTAGCCACTGTGACTGCAACAACCTTCTGCATCTCTAAAATCTAGCTAACTGCCATTCCACCAATAGTGAACACATATTCTATGGTGCTTCTCCTATCATCCAAGTAACCTGCCATATCTAAATCTACATACCCATGTAGAGAAGTGCTTGACCCTACATAGCATGAATACCTATTGCTGGTCCCTCTTAGATATCTGAGAATCCACTGAACTGCTTTCCAGTGCTTCTTTCTTGAATTGGCCACAAACTTACTAACAACTCCCACTGCTTGGGTAATATCAGGTTTAGTACTCATGTACTCAACCTCATCATGTGATTTGAGACACTGTTCTATGAACTATCCATCTATAGGTGTGCTAACTGGTTCTACATCCTACATATTGAACCTCTCCACTACCTTATTCACATAATCATTTTGAGACAAAATAAACTTGTGAATTTCCCTATCTCTAGAAATACTCATGCCAAAGAATTTCTTTGTTGCTCCCAAA
Organism: Torreya grandis; assembly: GCA_037957365.1. Lineage (NCBI taxonomy): Eukaryota > Viridiplantae > Streptophyta > Pinopsida > Cupressales > Taxaceae > Torreya > Torreya grandis. The sequence continues at coordinate 890,214 of JARHVA010003630.1, read as the reverse complement.
TCCTTCCTGGCATTCCTCTGAACTAACTTTACCTTTAGCTCAGCAACTCCCTACATGTATGAACTTGCAATAAGCATATCATCCACATACAGTAACAAGATAATGTTGCGACCATTATCCAACCTGGTAAAATAATCACAATGGTTACATTGACATTGACTAAAGCCATGCTTTGTCATACCCCTGTCAAACCTTAAACACCATTGTCCTGCAGCCTGCTCAAGACCATATAACCTGACCTTCTGTCTCACCTATCCATTCTCTCCTTTATTTAACTTGTAAATCCATTCATATTTTAGTGCTTTCTTTCCAACTGGAAACTCTACCAAATCTCCCATTTGTTTCTTTCCCAAGGAATCAATTTCCTCATTCATGCCATGCTCCCACTGTTTCCTAGATTCTACCTACTCTGCCTCTTTAAAACTTCTTGGTTCTTGACCATCAGTGAGCAACAAGTAGTATAAAGAAGGGGAATAATTAATTTGAGGCTTACTTACCCTTTCAATCCTCCTCATGGGTGTTTGAGACTCCTTGATGGCTTGTTGTCCTCCCAAAATCCATTCTGATAGTGACCGATCTTGGTCACCTCTGGCCGACCCTGGTCTGCACTCGACTGATGTTGATTCCACCTGATTACCAATGTTGGTTCCCTAACTGACGTCGGTGTCTACTTGGTCACCAATGTAAGTTGCCTGATCGATGCTGGTATCCACTTGCCTGACACCACCGACTCTAGTTTACACATGACCGATGTTGGTACCTTCTTGTTTGACATTAGTTCTCACCTGACTGACATCGATAACTGTGTTTTCCTATGAGTGATGAATTTTACCCATGAGCTCATTTTGGATCATAACCTTATCCAAGCCAACACTACCTTGCTCAAAATTATTCAGCCACTTGAGCTGATCTCTATCCATCATCTTCTCCTTGAAAACTAAGGCTTTCCTATTCTTCAAAGTGTCAAAAACATCAAATTTTCTCTTTATGCAATAGACCCAATCCTTTCTTGTAGCATCAAAAACATACCACTGTGATCCTCCAATAGAAGCTCCCTGAGCTGGTCTCCACACCCCTGTGTGAACAAGCTCCAACCTGTGCTTCATCTTTGTTGACCCAATTGTGAGAAACCTCACTTTCACCTGTTTCCCAAAGATACCATGGTCACAAAAATCTCGGTCTCTACTTTTCAAAGCTGAACTCTTACCTTTTGACTCAAGAACATGCATCCCCTTCTTATTCATGTGACCAAGCCTACGGAGCCACATCTTTGCATCTACATCTGAAGTCGATAAACCAGAAGGAGAATCAGTAATACAAGTAGATAGATAAAGAGTACCTACTTTCTTACCTCTTGATAAAATAAGTGCACCCTTGGAAACTTTCCAAGATTCCACTGTGAGAGTTACTGTGCATCCCTCGTCACCCAACTTTTCAACGAAAATCAAATTCCACTTCAGGCCTGGGACATGCATGACCTCCTTCAACACCCATGTGTTTCCCTTCTACAATTTTAGCTGCACTTTCCCTTTGCCAACCATTTGACAAGGCTTACCATCCCCTAAATAAATCTTTCCAAAGTCTCCATTGACATAATCATGAAAAAATTCTCTATTTGGGGTTGCATGAAAAGAAGCACCAGAATCTAAAACCCATGATTCTGCCTAACTATCCAAAGAAACTATAAGAGCATCCTGTGCAACAATACCTGCAACATCTACTTCTTCATGTTGATCTTCTACCAACCAACAATCTTTCTTTGCATGTCCTTTCTTTTCACAATTCTAGCAGATTATACTACCATACCTGGATTTGGATCCACTACCTATCTTTGACCTTGATTTCCCTTGCTTGACCTTCTCTCTTTGCTTTCCCTTGCTTTCAACACTTAAATCATTACCTAATGTCTCACCTATGCTTTTCTTGTGAATTTCTTCATTCAATATTACACTAACAACAACATCAACTTTCAAGATATTTGAAGCAGATGCAGTATTACTTACCGCCATTACCAAGCTATCCCAACTTTTAGGTAAAGAACATAATATTAAGAGAGCCTTAATTTCATCATCAAAAGCTATATTGATTAAAATTAATTGGTTTACCAAACCATGGAAATCACTAAGATGACTATGTATCGATCCACCTTCCAACATTTGCAAATTAAATAATTGCTTCATAAGAAATACCTTATTTGAAGCTGAGGGTTTTTCATATAAATTTGCCAAAGATTCCATTAACTCTACCGTTGTCCTTACTTGAGATAAGTTGGAAACCACAGAAGCTGCCAAGGTCAGCCTTATAGCTCCTAGAGCCTTTCTGTCAAGAACCTTCCATTCTTCATCTTGCATACATGTGGGCTTACTCCCACCCAATGGTAAGTACAGATCTTTCTGATACAGATAATCCTCTATCTGCATCCTCCATAATTTATAATTCTTTCTATTAAATTTCTCTATTATTAGCTTACTTTCTTCTACCATTTCTATACTCCCACTCAAATAGAAACCCTTGTGAGTGATCTGTAATCAACAAACACTAACCTACTCTGAACCAGGCTCTGATGAACTTGCTCTGATAAACCTTTAACCAAGCTCTAATACCACTTGTTAGGAATGAAAGCAAACACAACTCTAATACTAACTATCAAGATCTAAAACACAAAGCTCTGATACCACTTGTTAGGATCCACTGCTTAGAGCACAATTGATTTTCTTTGTATAAGCAACTAAACACAGAATTAAATCAGAAGTAATATGTAACTAGAATTCAAAAATAGCATAGAATATGAGAAACAATACAATCTTGTATTAACACTCTTTCACACCTCTTGGGTGTCCAGTATTTCTCTCAAGAGTTCTCTCTCTCTCAATTATAAACACAACTCAAACACAGAGTTGTACCCTTCACCAGTCAGTGACAATCAACTCAATGGTTGTTTTGCCTATCTGCCAGTCCACCTATGACAATCAACTCAATGGCTACTTTGCCTACCTTTACATACCACCAAGTACTCAAATTACTCCAAATAGATCTCTTTTGATCTTTCACACATGTAGATCAACTGATCTTACTTACCATGTAGATCTTCCCTGATCTTGCTACCTACAGATCAATTGATCTTACAATTGGAAGGATCTCTTCCTTGTCCTTCTCTTACACTCTGAGGATCCCTTCTTTGATCCTTGATTACAATACATGCCCCATGGGTCTCTTAAATAGATCCCATACAAATAATAATTAGACTTCCTAATTACAATAATTAGAAATGCAAACTCAAGACTAAAATTAGTCTTTTGCATGCAAACTAACTGTCTGTCTAAAATTAGACCAGTTCTAGAAGCGCATGCAAATGCACGCACACACAGGTTACCGATGTCGGTTCCTATCTGACCGATGTCGACTGACTCATAAATGATGTCAGTTACTAAGAACACTAAAGATGATCGACATTGATTGATCAGACCGACGTCAGTTGCTCTGACACTGGATATGACTGACGTCAATTGATCAGACCGATGTCGGTTACTGTAACACTTAGCAACCTCCTCCATTTGCATACCTGTGAAGCTTTTAGCTCCACAACCTAACAAAATGTTGGGATGAATAAGATCAATGGTAGAGGATTATCCAAGGAATTGAAAATTCTTTGGAAGCCTCTAGAGTTAAGGCTTTTAAAGAGGAAGGGATAAGATAGAGAGGATTCTATAATTAGATAATTCTAGAATCCATTTCGGGGATAAGAAATATTATTAGGGGATTAGGATAGGTGATTAGATATGTGATTAGGGATTAGGGATGTAGGAAAGCCTAGGAATAGGCTAGGGTAGGTGGGATTGGAATTTAAAATTCTAATATAATCGAGAAGTGAGATTAGTTAGTGGATAAGACATGATTATAAGAATTAATAGGTTGGTGGGGATAATATAAAGTTTAGTGGATGAAGAATAATGAATATGGATGTTAGATAAATGACTAGAAGGGGTGATATTAGGATGGAATTATAAGAGATAAATGAGATAAGTGGAATTAGTGTCGATTAATAGTAATACTAGTGATGATAAATGAAGCAAGTAATTTAGATGTATATAGAATTATTTAGCAATGTTAATATTACTCAAATGTTCCTAATCATATCTAATAAATTATAGGAGTTTCATGCTACAAACATTCATTTTAATAGTGTTATTGATCACAACATTGTGTTTTAACATTTTAGGACTTAGTGTATGTAAATATTATGTTTGTTAAAGAGTTGAGTATATTAAATTAGGGTAATAATATGAAATAAATACAACCATTGATTTGTTATAGAATTGACTAACTTTGGCCTTTCTAAAAATGAAAATAAATAATAAAATTAAGAGCTTATATGTAAAAAGAATAAGATGAATGATATGGAGGCTAAAAACTAAGGTAAAGGATGGTCTGAGTATTAAAAATAAGATATAGGTGTCAAAACCCTTCCTGAATAGTATCGTACTAATTGAAAAGCATCACCCTAATTGGATATGTGGTGCTAATGTCCCCATTTTGATGGTAGTGTCCTTTGTGTAGGACTATCTTGAACTTCTTAGTGCACCTATATTTGGATTTGTGAGGTCTATTCCTACGTGCTCAAGTTATGAAACTTTGTATATTACCTCTTTTTATTGAATTTGTGGGCAAACCTTAATCATCCATATTGTTAGTACATATGTTGATATAATATTAAAAATGTGTTCATTAGTGGGGTAGGCTAGACATCCTCAAAACCACACTATGTTGAGAGTTACATACATATCAATACTTTTAAAAGGGATCAAGACTTATGTAGTTCTCTTCACCTAAGTATTCGTGCAAGTGCAAGTGAATCTAATACGATAATTGATTTGAGTTATTTAAATGTGCTTGAGACTATAAATCTGGGTAATATAAGCTTATGAATGTTGCATATGGTATTATGCATAAGTAATTAAGGATATGGATTGATAACATTAATTATGTACAACTTATTCTGAGTTTACATATGTAATTTGCATCTAAGTTCCATCTAGTGGTTAGAGGGATAAAATTCATGTATTTATACTATTTTGGTGCTTCTTTTGGTGTTAAAATAGGTCTAGGTCAACCTTAGGTGGTTTTAAATTTTAAAATATATCCATTTATGAAAAGAGGATGGAAATGATCATAACACCATTATTGGGACACTAGTGCCATGTGGCACTACTGTCCCTATTATGACATAGTGTCTAGGTGGCATAACACTAGGAACAAAAGGCTAGGATTCAAGAATGAGGGTTGCTTTAGGGATGATTAGGGATGCATATAGCCCACATGAATGTTGGATAAGTGTGAAAATAGGATATAATATATGTCTAAGGATACATGGTATCAAGTAACACTCTTAGCACTCAAATACCACTTTTAGGTGATTACATCTCCCCCCCCTCGGCCCATTTATTCTAGAAATGAAACGAAGTTAAATGACTAGGATAAATGAAAACTAAACATACTTGGACTTACCTAAGAGGAAATCCATTGAATCTAGGTCTGAGTATGTCAAGTATGCTCCAATACATATACTATAAGTAAAATATGTATATATCAGTCCTTACTTAGGAGATATACAAAGAAAATAAAAAAATGATTAAAGAAGTAAAACTAATTAAAGTTGAGTAAAGGGATAAGAGAGAGAGGAAAGGAATGAATACATCTTATTAGGTACATAAACCAATACATAAAGTTGGTGACAACCTATGTGTATGTATGTAGATATTCATCAATTAGTGAATAGATTGGACTAAGCTGATGGATTACTCAATCCTCATGTGTGGGTGGCTCAAGAACCCAATCTAGTTTTGACTCCATCATTATCCACCCCTATTTGTTGGATCATGACCTATAAATATCTTAGATTGTACTTATGGTATGTCCAACACTCTTGTGTAAGTGGATCAAGAACTCAAGCATATTATGATTCCACCATTTACTACCCATGTGTATTAAATGCATATTAAAATTAAATTGCATGATGTAATTGGAAATGTATAACTAAAATGTCATCTATGTATCCACTTGGGTATATTAGGTGACTTTAGGCCACTAGAGAATGTCAAACACTACAAATTAAATAAGGCATGAAATTGGTGTGTAACCTGGAATATGATGTCAAATATATACAACATAGACAATGACATATAATTTGTCATTCCATCTAATCAATTGGTGTGTAATTGAGAATATGAAAATAATAAGCTATGCACATGCCCCCAAATTTGATATCTGAGCATATATATTTTGGACTGAGGTGTAATAATCTATCTTTGATTATCTAAAATAAATATGGTAATGGTCATGTTATGCACGATACCTCCAAAATAAAAATTGGTATGAATCTGAGATAATATGGTATGAATCTAAGAAAAACTAATTAAATTTGATAAATATATAACTAAACCTATGAAAACCTATATTATACCTGCTAAACTTTTATGGCAAATCTAGATTTTTATGAAACTAAGGCTATTGGATAGTAGCACCATATTTTAGATAGTAGTGTCATGTGGTTTTAGTGTCCCAATTTGGGTTCTAGTGTCATATTAATCTAATTTTTATGCAACTATACTAATCTCTAACTTATTATTTTACCACTGTGTTTACCTAAGTCTAATTTCTTTAATATAAGTGTATGTGCTAAAAAATGTATTGTGAGTGCATTCTAGTAGCCTGGTCTCTCTAACAAACCCCTTTGAATTCCCCTTGTTTTGAGGGGAGTTATTGAACCTATGTAAAAATTATCCTCAAAATAAAAATCTCTAAAATATGTGTCTTATATGGAGCATATATGATATTTACATAATAATTCAATATAATCTGAATACATAACATCAAATTGTAAGATAATCTAAGCATATGTTTGTAATGTGAAATATATATCATGTCTATCATTCACAAGGGTGTCAAGATATATATAACAATGTATGTAACAATAAATCTAAGTAATAACTAAGTATCTACCTAGGGGTATGGGGCATGATGTCCATCATGACACCTAAGTAGGAAGGGGAGATGCATGAGGTCCCTCATGGCATCTAAAAATGGAGTGTGTAATAAGCAAGAGACAACTGTCATGGCCATGATGCATACATACAAAACACATGAGGCATGAAAATTAGGCAAAGGGGCCATAATACAAGGGACATGGGCACATGTCACTAAATTTGAGAAAGCAAGACATACAAAGGCATGCTCAAATGTTAACATATGTAAACAACATGAAATCTAGCTTAGAACCACATAGAATGACATGCTCAAATGTCTACATACACAATCAAGAAATCACACACAAGGACATGGGAACATGTCCAAAACATACATACATTAAAAAGAAGTGGCATGGAACCAAAGAGCAATGGCATATTTAAATACCCTAAAATAGAAGAAGCATAGATATACAATCAAGTCTAAACTAAGAAATATAGAAATGAAAGTATGCATGAACATGTAATATAAATCTATGTAAGAGTTAAGATGTACATATGTTGAGTCTAAAGTAGTATTAGTTGGCAAAAAAAATTGAGTAACTATAGCATGATCAACAAAAAAAATAACAATGCTAAATTTGTGATGTAGAGTATATAAAGATGTAACTTAGTAATCAAAATTGTGTATAGAGTTCCCCCAAATTAGAGAATGTGTCAAATGAAGAACCCATGTATCAGTGCATAATCCCCAAATGGGTAGATAGTATCAAATCTTGACCAATGTAGTGAACATGAGTCATGTATCAATCTAAAAGCACTCAATAAGAACAAGTCAAGCATGTATGTATGATAGAATTGACTATACTAAGATAACTAACATATGTAGTGTCTAGAAAATATAAGAAGTGTAAACATGACAATGTATAAAATCTTTAATTTTGTGTTTTTTGAGTAAATATTTTAATGTTTTTGTGTTTTTTTTAATATTATATTGTTTCTATAGTTTATGGATATAAGCTATGTACAAGCAACATGAAAATGAAATTATATACAAGGAGAGAGAGAAAGAAGTAAAGTATGTACAATAAAGGAGGAAAAATATTAACCAATGAGTTGCATGGGAGATCACTATCAATATGGCCTATGTCAAATAAAGGAATAGTTAACATGTGTGTTATATGAAAGGGTAATTGTGGTCCTAGAATCTACTGTACTAAGTGATCTATATCTAACCCTATCTATGGTGTCCTATGAACTATAGGGGTCTTAGGGACCCATATGTAGAAGATTGTGTAGCTGACATAGGTGCCCTATATTGATAACTATAATAACTTAATAAAATTGATCTCAGAAGAAAGTGAGTAGAGGGAGGCCCTCTAGAATAGGTCACATATCTCTAACATAAGGGTCTCTCTAGTAATGGTATCTATGGGAGAGTATGCATACATGGAAACACTATATAAGTATACCTCACCTACACTAGTGGCTCCACTAAACTCTATGGCATACTAATAGGAACTATGTTTAGATATGTAACTAATATATATATATATATATATATATATATATATATATATATATATATATATATATTTTAAGCATCTATGCATGGTGTATGGTATGGATCATAACTACTATATCTATGGTTTACCCATTAATATGTCAAATACACATAAAATATGTACTACTAAGAATCTGGTGGCCACATGTGTTGGTCCAACATATAGTGGAAGTATAATCTCTCTAATGGAGCTCTAAACATGGCCACTAAAACCACTAATAAATATTTCTATATAAGATGTAACATTCTCTAAATACTCCAATGTTATATAAGTGTGATAGTTCACATGCTAATACTTGACCCATTGTCAACCATAACACTCTGAATAAGATGACAAAGTGTGCATATAAATATGAATCATCATCTAAAATATCCTACTTTTAGAAGGTGATGAGTGGTCTATATATAATTTTAGTATGATACACACCAATGATAATATGTAGTGGTTGTGCCTCCTCTAAAGTAGTGTGATATGATGCAGGTGATGGATGTTCCTGATATGTGTAGTGAAAACTTGAAGGACCCCTACCTCATTTGTTGTATACTTGGGAAATGGATTTGAGAATATTTTCAATGACTTTATCTTATATTATATATATTTGGGGTGCCTTTATGGGTGTTCCCACATCAATAATGTTAGCCTCTATCAAATCTTGTATCTTATGTTTCAAGATATTGCATCTATTTGTTATATGACTTGGTGCCCTTTGATGTTCATAGAATGAATTGTAATCATATTTATTTGGAAGATACCATGTATCGACCTCTTTTTTGTGAAGGAGAGATATGACATTGCATTCCAAGATATCTTATAAGACACATGTTGGTGATTTTGGAAGGTTGGTGAAAACTTTGCATGGAGAAGATGATCAAACTAGGAGAGGAGATAGCTTTGAAGTTGTGTTAACTATGGCCTTTGGATCATTCTTATTTTCAATGTCCCTTACTTGATATGGAGGCTTAATATAAATATTAGTATTTGATTCTAATCCACTTGTATATTTTAGTTTTCCCATGGAGAGAAGTTTGACTTCTCTTTCTTTCACTATATGGCATAAATCTGTGAAGGTTGAAAACTTATTAAACAATATAGCTTCATGTAATGATAGTAGAAGACTCTATTATAATATGTCTTTAATCTCTTTATCTTCTATGGGGATAGTCAATTTGGCCAATATAGTATTATATCACAAGATGTATTCTACAATAGGCTCATTTGATTTTTGTTTTAATTGTCAACTTGAGCATATGAGATATTATCACTGATGTTTATTGATAAGTGTGATAGAAACATATCTATCTATGGATCAAATGTTATGATATATTGATTTGATAGATCATAAAACCACTATAATTCAAAATCCTTTAGACATTATGAAAACAAATTTCAAGCTAATAATTAGGCACAGTCTAAAAATGCTATGTGAAAATCTTAGAGATGGTATTCTGGGTCACCCTTACCATCAAAAATGTAAGCTTAGGTTCCATGAATTCAAATGGCAAAGGAGTTTCTACTATGTGATGTAATAAAAGTGTATTTAAAATAGCATGAGAATCCAAGCCATGTGATGGCCTAGTGGCTCCCTGCTCAAGATGTAAGACCTTATCCTATAGAGTATGAGCCTCATTCTTAAGGGATTGTACATCTAAATTGGATGAACTATCCAAAATAGGTGTAGCTATCATATAAGGTTATTGAGTTACAATTGATTGTTATGCTAGTTGAGTTGGCTTCAATGTAGGTGTAACAATGTTACTATCTAGGGAAGTAGAAGATTGACCATTTTTTAATTTATTCTTTATTTCCATTATGGCTTGTAAAATATGTTCATGATCAAGGGTTTGTTCCCAAAGTCTATCTCTAAATCTCTATAGAATCTCATCCTTATTGACAATTAGGTTTTAATTGTTAAGTGGGGGAGAGTGTCCTAATTCCCACCTTGTGTATCATCTTGTTCTTGATTATATTGCTCATATTTGAATGCATTATCATGTAAATACACATAATTATGGTATGAAGGATAAATTATGGTAGTTACAATTTGTCCCTTGTCCCTAGTATAATCCTGAATTGAAGGAATCTAAATATGCTCAATAGGATTGCCACCTATCCTAAAACTTCTTTTAATGGAAAAGAGATAGCTTTTTTAGATGGAATATGGTAAACAAAGTGAAATAGGGATGCTAAAATAGAATGTATGAAATCCAAAAGGCTTAAAATATCCAATTAAAATATAGAAAAGAAGGATACAAACCCTAGTAGCATCTAGAGTTAGGATTTGAACAATATTCAAAGTAAGCCAGGTTCACCAAATGTTTTAACCTTTTAGGACTTAGTGTATGTAAATATTGTGTTTATTAAAGAGATGGTATGCTAAATCAAGGTAATAATATGCAATAAATATATCCACTAATTTATTTTATAATTGACTAACATTAACCTTTCTAAAAATAGAAATAAATAATGCAATTAATAACTTAGCTGGAAAATGATTGAGATAGATGATCTAGAGGTTGAAAACTAAGGCAAAGGCTAGTCTAAGTGTCATAAATAGGATTCAAGTGTTAAAATCCATCCTATATAATAACACCCTAATTGAAAAGTAGAAACCTAATTGGATATGTGGTTCTAGTGTCCCTATTTTGGTAGTAGTGTCCTTTATGCAGGACTATCTTGAGCTTCTAAATGCATCTATGTCTAGATATATGAGGTCAATTCCTACATACATGAATTATGAAAACCTATATATTATATATTTTGATTAAATTTCAAGGTAAACCCTAATCTTCCATATTTATAGGGCATTCTATTGATATAAATTTAAAAGTGTGTCTGTTAATGGGGTAGGTTGGATATCATCAACACCCCATTATGATGAGAGTTTCATATATACCAATACTCTTAAGAGGGATCAATCCCCATATATTTATCCCCACCTAAGTGATAGTGCCAATTCAAGTGAAACTAGTATGATATTTTACTTGAGTGCTTTGAATGTGCTTAAGACGATAAGTCTAGGCAATTTGAGCTTAGGAATGTTATAGATGGTAGTATGCAAAAGTAGGGAAGAATAGGGATTAATAACATTAATTGTACACAAATTGTTCTAATTTTTCATATGTAATTTTAATCTAATTTCCATCTAGTTGTTATAAGGCTAAAATTCATGTATTTATAATATTTTGGTGTTTGTGCAGTTGCTAAAAAAGGTCTAGGATGACCCTAGGAGGTTTTAGATTTGTAAATATAACCATTCATGAAAAGAGAAGGTAAAGGATAGTATCATGATTATTTGGAAACTAGCACCATGTGGTGATACTATACCTATTATGGTGCTAGTGTCTATATGGTATAACACTAGGCATGAAGGGCCAAGATGCAAGAATGAGGTTCTAGGACTTCTTTAGAGATGACTAGGGATGCATGTGGCTCTTACAAAGGTTAGATAAGTTTAAACTAGACTTTACGATAGGTCTAGGGCTAAGTTAGGGATAGGTGGTCTCAAGTAGCACTCTTAGCACTCAAATTCCACTTTTATTTGATTACACATTGGTAGTTTACTTTCTATCTATGAGGGTTTGAAGAATAAAAGGATCTAGAAAAAATGAGAACTTTTGAGTTGACTCCTTTGAAACCACACTTATATTATTATATATTTTACCAATTTATTTCCTTTTAACCTCTTTTTCTAGAAACCCTTTTCTTTAATATATTTTCTTGCTTAGGTTATAATTTTTTGTAACTTATGTTCATGCTCATTTTATAACATTTCCTTTGTGATACTTTTCATTTTTAATTTCTCTTTTCCATCTTATTCTCTTTGTAATATTTTTTCTCTAATTTAGCCTTATGAATATTTTCTTTCTCTAATTTATCTATTTTCAATTTTAATCTTTTTGTATCCATACTTGTTGTATTTGTTCCTTTTGTACTAATTCTAGTTTTTCCACTTATCCTACTTGCACTTGTTCCTTATGAGATGGAATCATAATGTGAGGGGGTTTCTTGATTAATGTATCTATTATATAATCATGACTATCAATATTTGTTTTTAGTTTTCTTCAAAGCTACACATATATCTGTATGATGCACATGCATTTGATTATATGAAAAATAATAATTTGATATTATTAAAGGATGTATACGGGGTATTTTGATCAACTTGTTGTGAAGCATTTCTCTTAAAATCCCAGTTGAAATCTTATTATCCTTTTGTATAAATTTTGAAGCATTAGTTGTATATGTATTACATTTTAGCTTTCAATCTTTATTTGAAGTCATGATAGGCATATAATTGCTAGATGAATATATAAATATATGATTAACACTAACATATTATAAATTGTTTAAATATGTGAGTTGATTTTCTAATGATGTGATATCCATACTCAATACCAATTTTTATTTTGAAACTCTTATATTATCCTTCCCATTGGGACTATTTGATTTTGAAGGGATTCACAAGCACAAACTATAGATAATTATTATTGTATATACATACAAACACCATAAATAGGAGATGTGGGATGTGGATGGGGGTAAGGAATGAATGTCATCTACCTTTGTCTATCACTATAGGGTGGGCTACATTACCTCTTGGGATATTAATAACCTAGAATTTGTTATATGGAAAGTAATTATCACCATATTTAGGAGGGTTCTTAGAAGTTATCATAGACATAGAAGGCATATTGTGATTAATTTTAAGGGTAAGTGCACAAAGTTGGGAGACAAAATGGGCTTATTCATGGACATGTTTTTCCTAGAAATTGAAAAATCTCAACTTCTATAGATTATTCGAAATGGATACACTAAAAATTCAAAGATGGTATAAAAACATGAATTATATCATTTTATGTCTATTTTTTAAAACACTATTTTTTTTTTTAAATGTTAAGTATAATTAGGTCAAACATCTAAAATTTAAAGAGGAAATCATGTTTTTTTAAGGAAAATAGAGTAGATAGTCATTCATATAGCATAAACTTTTAACAGAAACATTTAGTATTTTTTTAAACCATTTTATGGAAATTTAGATAGGATCAACCATTTTATGACCTATATTTTATTTTAAAAAAATAATGAATATTTTTTTTTTAATTTTATAAGTAAATAGATACTGAAAATTTGATTAAAAAATGAATAGATGGTCGTACGACCTCCATAACTACCTCAATTTTTTTTTAATGCATATAGAATTAGGCCTAGTTTATGACCACATTATTTTTTTCATATTTTGATTTTTAAAAAAATACTTAAACATATATAGGCATGTATATTTGTGGCATGTCATGACCTAAAAAAACCATAGTTATAAATCAACATAGATAGAAACCTTAAAATAGTCCAAAAATTTAAAAAAAACATGTATTTGGAAAGAGGGGAGTGTTATCATCATCACGGTAATAATATAATGAATTAACTTGTTGAAATTCATATTTTATTTGGTTATGGAAGTTTAATTTTTTTCCTATCAAATATCTCAGATTCGGCTGTGTGTTGATTGGTCCAAGGCTTTAACTCAGGAATCCAAGCCATTTCTGAGCCATAAGGCTTGGTTTTTGAATTCAAACATAACATAATGCATAGGAACTATAATTTGTATATGTTATGTTCACATTGCACACAAAAAGATAGATATATTTATATTTGTTTATGTTTATACTTATATCTATTGACATTCATAATCTTACATTATTATTTTAAAGTGGAGTGTATTAATATATACACTACCAAGAAAGGGATATAATTGATGTAGTGGTGTAGTTTTTGTGAATTTTCACTTGTGAACATAATTTTGACTATATATATTATGAATTATGGTTTAACTAGTCCCAGTTTCATTAAAAATAAATGAAAGAGTCAATTATTTCAATGGTGGAGGCAATTAGAGAAAATTTGGACCCCTTGCACATAACTGCAATTATATGATGTGATTTTGGAAAAAATTAGCTTAGATTTCCTAATATATGTAGCAAAAGTGATGCAATTTGAGTGAATTTAGACTCATGAACCTAATTTTGACTATAAAGGATGTAATTTGGGACTCTTGACCCTAATATCATAAAAAAATAAACCAAATAGTCCATTCATTCAATTTGAAGGAAAGCAAGAGTAAATTGATCCCCTTCAACCTAATTGTTATTATAAAATGTGATTTGGGCCTTAATAGGATCCAATTTAATCATATAATGAAGAAAAGAATCATTTGGTTTAATGACATGCAAGTTTGACATGTATAGAATGGGATTTAAGGATCTATAAACTCCAATGTCATTATGTAATGAATTAAATAGTTGATTAGTTCAATTGTGAAACAAATTAAGGTTAGTATGAGCCCCATGAACCTAATTTCCACTATACAATGTGATTTAAGGCTAAATTAGATTTTATTTCATCACAGATTGAGCTAATTAGTTAAATGGTACAATAATTACACAACTATATAAAAATTGATTCACTTTCAAATGTATTTTTAATTGTATACATGATGTGATTTTGAGTGAAATTGACCCTAATGTCATCATATAATGAACCAAATATTTAATTCATTCAATCAAGGAGGCAATTGAGGCAAAATTTATCCTTTTAACCTAATTACAAGAGAAGTATGTGATTTGGGGTTAAATTATCTTTGATTTTGTCATAAATTGATCCAATTATTCATTTGGTATAATTATATGTGTTTTAGACCAAAATTCAGCCTTGTAGACATAAATTATGGGTTATGGTTTAGGGTTTAGGGTTATAATTAATCAATGCAAGTTGGACAAAATTGAACCCCTTGACCTAATCTTGACTATACAAGATTTAATTTTTGGTTCATTCAACCCCAATATCATAATAAAATAAAATAAAAAGTCCATAAATTAAATCACAAAGGAAATTGGGGCCAAGTTATTCCTAAGTTTAACCTAAATACAAGAGGAGGACATGATTTGGGGATAAAGTAGTCATGAATTGACCTAATTAGACAACTAGTGTAGTCAAAAATGTGATTTGGGTCAAATTGAGTCTCGTGAACCTAAATTATGGCTCAATAAATTATATAAACTAATATATATCTTAATAAACACTTTAATTGTATTAAAAATTCAAATATGAAGGTAATGGGGTCAATATAAACTCGTTAGACCTAAATGTAAGTATAGGATGTGATTTAGGGCTAAAATTTAGCTCATATTTCCTCACATATCAAGATAATAAGTTAATTATTATAATCCATGATGAAATTAAGATTAAATTAAATGATCCAAAACTTAGAAGCTTTGGTTGAAATATAATTCAAGAAATAAGAACAACACAATTTTAATAATGCTATCTCTAAGAAGAGATGGTTTATTGCTCAAAATTGCAGATACAACATATGCCTATCTCTGGGAAGAGATGTCTGATTTACATTTTAGGTTACATATTCATTTATACACATTTTTAATGTAGGAGGAGGATGTGAAAGGTCACCAATATCGAGGGAGATTAAGTGGTTTGACTTCCATAATTTACAACAATACAGAATTCAAGGAATTATTATTTTTTAAAACTTACTATTTTTAGACTGCACTAATAAAATTGAAATTTGGGGAACTTCCATTTAGTTTTTGGGGGTAAAAATCCACCAAGTGTATCTCATTCCAACTCATGGTGTTTCCCTAATTCTTATCTTTCCAATGGTTCAAATGGAGAGTCAAACAGAGCTATGGTGCAAAAGTTATGGCTCCCAGAAGTTATACCACTAATTGGGGTAGAACTGTCACCCAAATTTTCACCTAAAATCTTGCTCAGATCATTCCTCCCTCATTGAGAATAAATAGTCTACATTTCATCAATATTTATCATCAAGTGTGGTAGTTGATTTTTGATTTGATTCCTGATGCATACTTGGAATGGACTATATTTTGTGGAGCTATATTAGGCCTGATTGTTCACCATTTCTATTTGACAATTAGTCTATAGATGTAAGGCCATGAACTTATTCATTTTGGTATCTAGTTTCTTATATTTTTGTGTTATTCATGTAGTTAGGGCTACAACATCAGCCCTTTTGGATTCATATGGCTTGACCACCATGAAAATGAATTTCTTGGCACTAATCAGGGAAATAGATGTAGAAAGTGGTACCTCTGGTACCCTATAGCACCATGTTCCAAGAGTGAGGGTGACCCTTCAAGTTCTTGATTCATAGATTCCATGTCGATCATACATGAATGGCTGACCAAAGAGTACATCACAAACATCTAGATTGACCACATCACAGAAGACCTCATCTTGGAAAGGTTTTATTGCATATGAGAAAAGACATTGGTAGGTGACATGGAATTTTCTCCTTGGACTCAACCATCCAATACTATATGGCTTTGGGTGAATATTTATGGACAAATTTAAGTTTTTCATAACATTATCATAGATTAAATTATTTTGACTCCCACTATCAAGAATGAAATGCAGAGACTTACCTTTCACCCATAACTTAGAGTGAAATAACCTTTCCTTGTCATCTGGCCTCTCCTCATGTGTCTGTGATGAAGCTATAATGGCATCGAGCTCAAAATCTACAATCTCTTCTTCATCCTCTTCGATTTCAAGGTGTGTATGAGATAGAGTAGTAGATGTTAAGGATTATGACTTAGAAAGCAGGGACTTGATGGATCGACATTCTTATTTGGAGTGCATTGTAGATTTGTGGTAATCACACCATTTCCTAATCTTCCCTTCTTTTTTATTCTAATTTGAGCCTCCTATTTTACCTTCTTTGTTACTTTCCCATTTTGAAGGCTGACTCTTGGTATTCATTCTTCCATGCTTCTACTTAATCTTCATCCTGAACTTCTACACCTCATCGAGGGTTTCTAAATTGAAGATTTCCATCTCCCCCTATATATACCATCATATTCCACCATGATATTTGAGAACCTTGTGTTCTCACTTCCTTGGATGCCTAATCTCATAGATAGAGAATGAAAAATGTCAATGTAATCTTGAACAGACTGTTCCTTAGCTTGATGAAGTTATTGCCACTCTATATACAAATCATCATATGCTCTAATGGGGTAGTATTCTTCCTTTATAGCTTCTATAAAATCATCCTAGGTAGGTTACACCTCAAGGACAATATCCTTCATACTAAATCTCTTCTTGTACACTTCCCACCAATTTTTGACAGGCAATGATGCTTTCAAAAGAGAAAAATTTATCTTCTCTTTATCAGTGAATTTATTTACAAAAAATAAGGAAGATAATTGATCCAACCAATTTTATACTTCATCATCATTTATTTTGCCTTCAAATGTATAGATATCGAAATTCCCCTAAACCTTGAAGGGTGTTGGGGCACTGAAATGATGTGGGGGTGCATATGAGGAGCCAAAATTTCTCATTGAGATTTGTTGGATAATCTGGGTGAATTATTGTAGCATTTATGCTTTTTTTTATTAGAGGGCTTCATTCACCATTTCCTTAAAAGGATTGGATGTCTTGGTGTTTTCCACCATTTGAGGTAATTTGGAGTGAATAGGTGGATAGTTTGGAAGCTTTGTTATTTTCCACCCAAGCTTCTTATAGCCTGACCTCATCCTCAGGATCATATACTCCTAAGACAAATCACTCTAATACCACTGATCCAAAACTCAAAAAACTTTATTGAAATATAATTCAAGAAATAAGAACAACACAATTTTGATAATGCTATCTCTGAGAAGAGATGTTTTATTGCTCAAAATTGTAGCTATAACATATGCCTATCTCTAGGAAGAGCTGTCCAATTTCCATTTTGGGTTAAATCTTCATTTATACATGTTTTAAAGGTAGTAGGAGGATGTTTAAGGTCACCAATCTCGAGGGAGATAAAGTGGTTTAACTTCCACAATTTACAACAATACGGAATTTGAGGAATTAGGATTTTTAGAAACTTACTATTTTTAGACTGTACTACTAAAATTGAAATTTGGGGCACTTATACTTAGTTTTTAGGGGTAAAAATCCATCAAGTTAATCTTTTTCCATCTCATGTAATTACCCTCATTTTTATCTTTCTAATAATTCAAATGTGGAATCAAATGGAGCTATGGTGCAAAAGTTATGGCTCCTGAAAGTTCTGCCACCAATTAGGGTAGAATCATTGACCAAATTATTACCTAAAATATTGCTCGGATCATTAAACTATGTGAAGGTTTTAATGAATATATAAGATGTAATTTTTGGTCCAATCAACCCAAATATCATAACAACCTAAACTAGATAGTCCACCTATTCAATCACAAAGGAAATTGGGGCTAATTTGAGCCCATTCAACCTAACTATAAGAGTAGGACATGATTTAGGGATAAATTAGCTCTGATTATGTCATGAATTGATCCAATTATTCAATTGGTATAATTATAGATGTGATTTAGGCCATATTTAATCTTGTGAACCTAAATTATGGATTAGGGTTTAGGTTTTTTAGTTTAAGGTTATAATTAATTAATGCAAGTTGGATGAAATTGAACCGTATGAACCTAAATTATAGATTAGGGTTTAGGTTTTATGGTTTAGGGTTATAATTAATTGATGTAATTTGGATGAAATTTAACCTTAAGATGTAATTTTGGGGTCCATCAACCTTTATATCATAACAAAATAAAGTAAATAGTTCACCAATTCAATTATAAAGGAAAGTAGGGTGAATTTGAGCCCTTTCAACCTAACTAGATAAGAGTAGGATGTCATTTTGGGATAAATTAATCATGAATTGATATAATTAGTCAATTTTTACAATTAGATATGTGATTTGGGACTAAATTTTTCATGAATTTATCTAATTATTCAATTGGTGTAATTAGAGATGTGATTTGGGCCAAATTGAGCCTTGTGAACCTAAATTATGGCTCAATTGATTATATAAGATGTAACATATGGTTGATTCAACCTTATATTTATGTTAAAAATGAAAATATAGAGGTAATTATATAGGATTACCTAACATAATAATATTTCATAGTCTCTATTGCATCACATAATCAAATAATATCAGATTGCATCACATAATATAATATTATACCATAACAATATGATATATGACTGTAAATATAAAATATATCTCATAAATGTTATAATGTATATAAATTATAGCCTATATGAATTATTGGCACAATAGACAAAAACTCTTTGTCCAATGTTTATTTTTACGATGTTTCAAGACTTCTGGCCCCACTTACATTCTCTACATCATTTTTCACATTTCACAACAAAGATAAAAGGAATCAAATTGTTCTTTGGGACCCAACCATCTA
The DNA here is from genome assembly GCA_037957365.1 of Torreya grandis. Taxonomy (NCBI): domain Eukaryota; kingdom Viridiplantae; phylum Streptophyta; class Pinopsida; order Cupressales; family Taxaceae; genus Torreya; species Torreya grandis. Next base: position 870,420 of record JARHVA010003630.1, on the reverse strand, counting down.
AAGGAATCAAATTATTCTTGATCTATTCATGGGTGATGGTTCTCACTCATGGAAAAAGAATTAGTTAATGTGAAAAACATTGAATAAATTACAAGAGTTGAGAGAAAAATAAAAGATACAAATTCAAACATTTCACTCAAGACAAGGTACAAACATTATCACTAATAAACCAAATGTCATAGATAATGATGAATTGAATAATGATGACAAATATTTACCTAACAGTCCAAATTATGTTAAAATTACACATTTAAAGTATTTTTTATTATGTTGATGATGAATCTATGCATGATGATTTACCCCTAACAATGAAGAAAACTTCATGGAAACACATAATGATGAAAGTAATAATGAATAAAATGCCATGGAAACATTAAACAATGAAACTAACAATGAATAAATTATTTTACTCAACACCCCATTCTTAATTTTTTGAATAGGGACCCAATGTAGTCTTAAAATCCTACATCTATTTTGAAAATCATTTTTCATTGACATTTGTGTGTGCACCTAGCTAAGCTCAAAACTTTAAAAAGTTCTTATTCTTCACATGGATGATTCCATTGTGTGATGATCATGTATAAATGCAATTGGAATTCCCTCATTATCCATGTTTTACCACAATATTTATTTGGATTAATGTATTAATGGTCTTCAATATTTTTTACATATATACAAGTATTATGAATTCTATCCTAGCGTATTTTACACTTTGCAAGTTATGCATTTTACAGTTTCTTATCTTCATAACTTTTGTTCAAAAACTTTATCTTTTAAAACTTTGTTTAGATAGTTTGTCTTCACATGATGTGTTCACAACTATTGGTTTTCACAAGTTGTGTACTTCAGTATTTTAGTTCATCATGTCTATTTGTCTTCACAAGAAGTGTTTGTTAGAACCTATGTTTGTCAAAATTATTTGAGCATTATGAAATTTGTTGTCAAAACCTTTGGTCATCAAAAATTTTGTTTGTGACTTTTTCCCATCATAACCTTCGATTCTTATAAATGTTTTATTTCATGAGTTTTACACTTCACATATTTTGGTATTTCATAACTTTTGTAAAATGTGACTTCTGGGTCTTCAAAACTTCTGTTCACAGGTTTTAGTCTTCAAAAAAAAATCCAAACTTTTATTCATGAGGCGTGTTTGAAATTTTAGTTCAAAATTTTTTTTATTCATATATTTTATCTTAATTATTCATATATTCAAGGAATCAAGAGAATTATCTATCCCAGTCTCAATATATGTTCTGACACCCAACTTTTGAAGGCATACCACATGGCACACCCAAGTTTACACATAATTAATGATAGGATGACACATGTCCAAAGATATAAAATGGAATTTATACAAATATATAAATTTTTTATGTGGTCTACCTAACAAATTAAAGTTTAAATGTTTGAGTTAAATGAGTAAAACAAGCTTGGAGATATTAGGCATTAATGGTGCATGAACTAGAATCAAAATCTTATAATCAAAATCTATATGAGCAAACTCAAAAGAAACATTGTGCCTATTTATTGATAATGAACTCGAGAAAATTTTCATTCCAAACATAATTTGAAGCCCTAGATATTTTCATTCAGTTACAAACTACTTTTAGTAAGAGAGAAAATAGTCAAATTTTATGAGAACATATAAATTAAAAATTATGTCATCATCTAAGGTGTTTAAAGGATTATTGCCACCATTAAAGTTATCTATTAAGGACTACACATAATACACAAACACTATATTTTACTCAACAGCATTCAATGATGAATTTTCAAATTATATATCTATATGGGATGCAATAGATAATTTAGATAGACACTCACCTGAGGAAAATCTAATGGCCAAGCATAAGTAGCTAGTGGTGGACTTACTACGACTAAATTTCCAATAAATACACTTTATTATAGACAAGCCCAAAATAATGCCCTACATCGGCCTAATTCAAGACTTTTTTTCATAGTGAAGGTGACTAGTGACTTTATACACCACCTAAACCATAAGATAGTTGCCACCTGCATCTTAGGGGATGCATTCCAAATATACCTGTGACTACCCATCATAAATGGCATATTTGATAGATATAGAGTTAAATTGTAAAATAAAACAAGAATAATATAAAATACATTAAGGAAATGGATTTCTCTTAGAGAGGTGGTCACCCTCAAGTCCAAGGAGTCTATGCCAATAACTAGTTTTAGGATGGGAATCCACATTGGGATGGCCCTGCTAAATAGATTGTATGGTTACAATAACATTCACTTCCTCCACCTAGAATGGATTCTACTATTAGACCTATTGATTACCTCTACACTCAATTTGATCCTAGTAGAGATAATTAATGCCAGACCCTAGGAACAAATTTTTAATAAGGATAAAAGACCCATGGACAACCACTTCTACATGATGTCATATCTATTAGATGCAATCATGGCCACTATTTACGTTCATAATAGAGCACTCTAGAACATATCCCTATATTACATCAAGAATCAAGTATATGACTTCTATTCATTCTTCCACATCTATTCATAGATTAGTAATATCATCTAAATAATTGATAATGTCTACCCCCAAGTGTGGAGAGAAATTCATGAAGAACCCTTAAACCAAGTATTAGAAAGCATTAGGAAGACACTCTATCAAAGGGGGGATAATTGGATATACCAAAAATATATTATAATCATGGTGGAGGGACACAAGGTTTCCCCTTTATGTCTCTCCAAATATGTCATAGATAAATTAGTGGAGAAGGAAAGAGCTTATCATTAAGGTGGAGAATAGATTGAGACATGAAGAAAAAACACAAAGTTATGTTCCATAGGACTTACCTGATGATAGGTCAAATGTGGTACACCCATAGGAAGCATTTCAAGTAATCTAACAAAACAAAATAATTATAATCGTTATTATATTTATGACATAAGGATTGGGATCCTCATGGCCTTATCTAAAATCATATCTCAAGCCTAGGCCTCCCCTACTAGCATGAACCTTATGAGCATGATTTTGTATTCTTGATGTAAAGGATGATGTTGAGGTGATATAAAGTTCAAGTGTGGTTAGTTTGATAGAATATCATCCAAAATCTATATAAATAGATCTTTCCATCACAATTACAAAGGCACATACTAGGCTTCCACCCCCAATGGATTGGTAACCATGGACTACTAGATCTCTCAGCCTACCCAACAACCTTTGGACCAAGGAACATCATCCCAATCACCACCCACTATGATGATAGTTTTAAATCAAGAGCAGGGTGTATAAGAAACACCTATTATGTCAAGTTATTTACAATTAGGTCCTTCCTAAACACCACCAATTTTAATGAAGGTTATCAATCTAGAGTAAGAGGTGTGAGAAATGCCTATTGTTACAACTTCTTTGGGAAGAGAACATAAACCAATTTGCATTGATTCCTCTAACTCCAAGGATACAAGTCTCTGTATTGCATCCTTGATCCCTATTATTAAAAGTGTATATGTTCCACCTTCTACCACTCAGGAGACTCCCCTTTAGTTGTAAAGACAATAATCTATTACAAGAGGTAAGTAAGATCCCATAGGGACCCTCTTCCATTAGCAGAGTCTCCTACAAGTTCAACTATGGAGGTGCCATAAAATGATCCTAAGGATGAGGATGAATAACTAAAAAGAGATAAAATCTTAAGTCTCTAGGGGATCAAAGGAATATCATGAATAAAGGCTGATAAATCAGGTGAGCTCACTATTATTCTTGACACTATTGGTTCACTTCATTTGGCTCTTATTGTTTCTTCAGTTCTAATGGTTATTACAGTCCCTATTGATTCCACTATTCCCATTTTTCCTTTTAGTCTTTTGGTTTCTAAAAATCCTATTGTTTCTAGTGTTTAGGTTGTTTCTTTAGCTCTTATGGTCTCTACTTACCTTGTTACTACTTAAGTTACCATTTCCCCTGCTACTCCTAAGTCCAAATGGTTTCATTTTAAGAAGATTATGGGAGCCCTTGAAAGTGTTTACTTTCATGTTTCCTATACTCAATTGGGTTTTCTAATTCCTTCATCCACTAGTACCCAAGATAATTCCATTGTCCTCTCTACAAAAAATAGGAAGAATAATTATATATATATATATATTGTCCATCCAAAACCTCAATTAAATAATGTAGACTACTAAAATAGCATATTTCTATCATTTCTAGACCTACTACATATAAAGGCATTAATTAAATATTCAGGGGATGTTTTTATAGTAACCACTATTGAGGATAATTATTTAGTTGAATCCTCACAGTTGATGATTCCATAATGGGTAGTAGACTTGGAGGCCCAAGTTACACAAAGACCCAATCTGGTCATTACAGAGTTTCCCACTATGAGCTCCATCTTTGATAAATCAACAAAAATTATCCAAAGGGTCAGGAAGAGGAAAATAGAGGATGAATCTAGCAAAGGTTTGGTTTTGGAATAAAATCTTAATGTTTTATTTTTATCAAAGAGTATTAATAAGAGACTTGGTGAGTCTACATATAATTAGGATTTTAAAGCTTATCTTTAGGAAAATATAGAAGCTTTGTTGGAAATTCATAAGGGTACATAGTAAGCTAGGCAAGAGATATAGTAGGAACTAGAGAAAGTATGAGAGCATCAACATATAATATAAGTTCTTGGGAAAATTGATGGTGATGTTCAAAATGTAACTCTTAGATTGTAAAATATCTTTGACACTATCAATTTTATGAGAGCCAAATTTATTCTCACATTGTTAAAACTTCTAAATTAATTAATTCTTTAAAATATGATGAGAAGAAGCTAAATTTACTTGTATTATAGACCACCAATAATGATTTTGGCCATTTGGATCTAATGATGCCTATACAAGCAACCAATTTTTCTTAATCTAGTGGTCATTAGGACATTAGAAGTCTAAGACTGGGTATCAAGTGTCTAAGCCTTAATTTCAAAATTAACAGAGCAAGAAAAAGTGGTCATTAGGACACTATTAATTTGATGAGAGCCAAATTTATCCTCACATTGTTAAAACTTCTAAATTAATTAATTCTTTAAAATATGATGAGAAGAATCTAAATTTACTTGTATTAAATACCACCAATAATGATTTTTGCCATTTGGATCTAATGACACCAATACAAGCAACCAATTTTTCTCAATCTAGTGGTCATTAGGACATTAGAAGTCTAAGACTGGGTATCAAGTGTCTAAGCCTTAAATTTTTTGGATGAGATAGATTTATCCTAGTACCTATATCCCTTAGGTAAACTAATAATTAGATCCAATTTTGATCAAACTACTCCAACAAAAATCTACCAATTTTAAGCAAAGTTTTAAGGGGTGCACACTAGAGGGCATTAAATAAGAATTAGGACTTGATAGAAAGAAAGTTATAAAAGTAGAGATATTTTGGGTGGAATTCATATCCACCAAGATTGAGCATGCATGATTATTGATGAAAGTCACCATAGTACATAGGTCCTCCCTTTTGAATATGGATATAATCAAGTTTCAAGATAACATTAGATACAAGCATTACAAGAACTGAAAGTGAATAAATAGGCTATGGCTAGATCATCCAGTTCAATTTCACCTTCTAATATAGTCCCTCCGATGACTAGAGTTCAACCATGTAGTCCCCAACATCCAAAAAATCTTAGTTTTCTTAGGTTAATTTTATATGTATTTTGCATATAAATTGGCAAATGGAACTAAGACATGTAATAGTGGAATGGACAATCTTGTCAACATGCACATATTTTATGGTTTTGTAATAATGTGTCTTATTTTAAATACATAAGTTTGACTATTTTAAATATGCATGCATAATTTACATCAATTAGAATTCTTGTTTTGATTATCATTAGCATGTAATTTTAGAGTTTTTCATGGATTTGGAAGATGAGGTGACCCCTCCCCAAATTTATTTATATTTTAATATTCTCATTTTCAAAAAGAGATAAGCAAGTTTATTGGAAAATATCATTAATATAGGAAGAAATATTTTTATTATAAAGAAACCATGTTGATGTCTTTTTCCTTCAATTCTATGTAATTAGTTGTGTTTATTTTCCTAATTGGTTGATTCAATAATTCAAAGTGTGTAAAAGATATCAAGAATTATTTATTGGTATTAATGGTGTATTCTAGTGTAACATGTGCAACAGATATTGTATGACTAGAAGATATCATTGATTTTATGCAATTAGGTTGACTATTTCATTTATTTTAGTGTGTAGAAGTGTTTCCCATGATATAGTTTTTTTAGGAGTGAGCAATAGCTTCCTTAGATACCTCACCTAGTTATTCAACCCATACCTGAAACTCATGCCCTAGAGTAGATTTTATCTCTATTGATATCCTAAAATGTATTATATCAACAAATTGAAGTTGGCACTAGAAGGAGGGCCAGATCCACTATGTGCTCTTCCCTATAAAAGGTTTTCCCCTACATTTGATTTACACTAAAGATACCCAAGAGAATAACCAGGTATAGATCCCAAAATAGTCTTTTGGTTTCAACCTTGTTGATCCATCAAAGGCTTAGATCTATACCAATTGTTTCCATAATACCCTAGGTCAAGACACCTTCCCCAGTAAGAAACCCCTAGCCTATTAATCATCCTATGGCTCAGCCTTGGTTAGTTAGATATATTATTATAGTACCAAGAGATGTACATAATTTACTAAGGAATATAGAGAATTACTTACCTTCTTTATCCCCTTTACGAGGAAGGATGACATAGGAGCATATCAAGTATTTTAAATTTGTGTTAAGGTTGATAAATGTTACTGATGAAGATGTTTCACAAAGGATTTTTTGATTCATATTGCAATATGTTACTTATGATTGATTCCTTGATTTTCAAGATAACTCAATTAATTCATGGAACTCATTTCAAATCACTTTTCTTACCCAATTCGAATAGGTTACCATCCTGAGTGTGGTGTATTTTCATTTCACTAGTATGAAGAGAGAACCTAATAAATCAATCTATGTTTTTAATGCAAGGTTTTAGAAGATGTACACTTGGATAAGCACTACATATAAACCATTAGAGGATATAACACTCAAAATGTATAATAATGCCTTATATCCAATTACTATAGTATTTTTATAAAGAACTACTATTTTTAATGCTCTAACACTAGCTTATGAAAAAGTGATTAACTTTGATAGGCAAGTAAATCCTTAGATACTAGGCACTCATAGCCTCAAAGCTAGTTTCCCAAATTTAAATCCATTACCTCATATGAATAAAAATGTTCCTAAATTCAACTAGAATTAGTTGTATACACTACCTTTTATTATGCATCATACACCAAATCAGAATTATGGCTTCTTAAACAACCATTCAAAAATGAATGTTCATCAACAGCATCAACATTTGTTCCCATCTAATACCATAGTTTCCCATAGTGTGGATTATACCAAAGTAAAATTGGATTATCTATAGAGGATGGTTCCAAAGCTAAGTAATGACTTATTAGGCATGTAAAGGAAGATAAGAAAAGCTACTAGTCAAAAAAATAATCAAAATTTTAGATTTCTAAGATACAATAAGACCTTCAATAAGCCTACAAATAATGTGAAACAACATCAAGTTAATAATTTTTTAGAGATCAACATAGTGGAGATAACTTTTCCCCAATTGGTGAAAGATTCATAATATGTCATGCATTATGGTGAGCTTGATTGTGTTGAGTTTTGTGTAGAATTTGAAATATTCCAAAGAGAAATGGTGAGGTAAGATTTAATGAATAATCCTCCATAGTTTCCCCATGACACTAGTTCCTCAAGTACAACTATGGTCTTTGAAACTCATGAGCTTCATTTCCAAATAGAAGATGATAATATGTCAAAAGATAAATCATATGAGGTATATGTTTTCTAGTAGTTCCAAAGAAGAAAATTATAATTTGAGGAACAAATATCCCTTCAGTATGTCTATCCCTCTAAACAATATGACTATTTTCCCAAATCTAAAGTTTGATAATAATCCACCTTCCAAAAGAAGGAATGATCAACCACTGAACAAAGAAGGATAGAGGAAAGGAGGATACAACATATTTAAGGACATGAATAAGATAAAAATAAGCATTACTCTTCAATAATTGGCTCAAATTACTAAATAGAAGGAGCTCTTATGGAGGTCCATTATAGGGAAGTTTGCTACAGAGAATCCAAAAGCCGCTCATATGAATGTCATATACAAGATTAATCTATAAGTTCCTCCTTTCTTATTATCTATTAGGGCATTTGGTAAAAATATACACAATTATTTAGTTTATTCTGGAGCTCTAGCCACTATAATGCCAACTTCTATTTATTAAAATCTAGGATTAACTCCAAGCCCATCCAAGAGGATGGTTTCACAATTAGACAAAATAATAGTGCATGTGGTTGGAGAGTTGAACGCCATGTGCATTTAATTTACATATAAGCCATGTGTGTGTATGACTATAGACATCATTTTGGTATACATTTCATAGGGATATAGATTATTATGGAGTAGGGATTGATCAAAGATTCTAAATAGATATGTATCAATAGACTTCTCTCACATTTGGTTACCCTAGAGAGGTATTCCAAATCAAATTTGAATTAATCAAGAGTCGAGAATGAATTATCCCATCACAAAATACAATGCAAAGAATGAATAAGTTATAAATCTCCTAATCTTGGGATTTATACATTTACCATGACGTATGTGGTGAAAGGACCAAAAGTTTAGGGACCTTCCCAATTATGAAATCTCTATTTTGATGGTGTAAAATCCAAGCCAGGATTAGGCACTCGCATCAAACTGGTTGACCTACTAGGTAATAGAAGCTTACATGTAATTTTTAGGAACCAACAATAGAGCAGAATATGAGACACTAATTTTGGGTCTATAATTCACTCTCAAAATCAATGTCAAAAAATTACTAATAAATGGAGATTCAAATATGGTGATTAATTAAGTCAAGAAATAAATACCAGTGCAAATTATCATATCTTAAGAGATATAAACACTAGGCCTAGAATTTTATTAAGTTATTTTAGGGAGTAGAACCAAGTTGTTCACTCACTAGCTAGTTCATCTACTAATTTGGCACCATTATAGGAGTCTAAAGTATAAAGTTTATCTATTTAACATGTACCTTGCCCATTGTTTCTTGATAATGTAAAAAAATTCTAGGTGTTTGATGATAATCAATAAATTGTCCAATTATTGACTAATTTAGGTCAATTTGAATCTCAAATCATTGATGATAAAGAAATCATTTATCTATGATAGGATAAATTAGGATAATAAGATGTCATTCAACTCAAACAAAATTTTCTTCCTTTAGGGATGTTTTCTTTATAGAGATAATTTGATATGAATCCCCAAGATCAATAGTAGAGGTAACCCAAAGTTAATGAATTTGAGCTCAATAAAGATAAACTGGTGGATGAGAGTGATCCATACTATGTCAACATTGGTCTTAGTTGCACCCTAGAATAAAGATAAAGGGTGAAAGATTTGTTCATTGAGTATAAATATATGATTGTATGGACCTATGAAGACATGAATTTTTTCAATCCTAGAGTCATCACCCATATAATCCTTCTGAATCCATACCATAATCCATTTAGGAAAAGATAGAGGCTGATCAATCCCATCCTAGAACCATGCATCCAAAAGGAATTAGAAAAGATGTTGAACAATAAGATAGGTTTCCTATCAGACACTCAACTTGGGTTGCCAACTGGTTCCAATCAATAAAAAGAGTGGGGAGATTAGATTGTGTGTTGACTTTAGGAACCTAAATAAGAATTATAAGAAATAAAACTATCATTTGCCTTCCCAAGATTAGGTGATCTAGATTTTAAGTGGTTCTAGAATGATGTTCTTCTTGGATAGTTTTTTGGGATATGACTAGGTGCTTGTATAATTTGAAGATAGGATGAAGACTACATTTACCATAAAGTGGAGTACTTATACATACAAGAGGATTATTTTTATCCTAATTAATGTAAGAGATACATTTTAGTAGGTGATGGACCATGAATTTCAAGGGATATTAGGTAAATGCATAATAATTTACATGGATGATCTCACTATTTTCTCAAATAATAAAAATGATCACATAAGCTATCTACAGTCAATTTTTGAAAGATACAAAAGGTTTGGCATCTTGTTAAACCCAAAAAAGAGAATATTTGGCATTACTAAGGGCATATTATTTAGACACATTATCACCAAGGAAGGGATCACCATTGATCTAAGTTGAGTTTAATGGATTTCCAAGATTGTGTTCCCAAACAAGAAAGAACTCAAGTTTTTCTTTGGAAAGATAATTTTTTTGAGGGAGTCTATCTCATGTTTTAAAATAATTGTTATACCTTTTAATACAATGATTAATCAACATGCCAAGTTATAACCGACACCAAAGGCTCAAAAGTATTTTCAAGACATCAAGGACACCATTTCTTAGGCTCCAATGTTAATAATGTTGGACTTCAATATAGACTTTTCATTATATTCATTTAATTAAAAGCACACAATCGATGCTATGCTTACCAAGAATAAAGATGCAAGTGAGCATCCTATTGCATTTATGATCATGAATTTAAAAGAATAATAGCTCAATTACTCCATAATAGACAATCATATATTTATTCTTGTTAAAGCAATAAATAAATGCAGGCGTTACATCTTGAGAAATAAGACTATCACTATTTTTCTAGACTCTAATGCCAAGCTCACTTTAGGATAGAATTAATTGGGAGAGCAGTTAGGCAAATGGATGTCAAAATTATATGATCTTGACATAGAAATAAATCTTGTCAAAATTACCAGAGGATAAGGCATCATTTAGATTATGATTGAGCCTGACCCGCACATCATCATTAAGGAGGTCTATGAAACCCAGATATCTAGAGAGATTGTTATGATGATATCATTTAGTATTTACTCACTATTACTTATCCCTAAAAACTTAGTAGAGAATATAAGATAGCCTTGAGGCTAAAATATACTCACTACATGATCAAAAATAGGATTTTCTATACAAGAAATTATGAAGGCATTTACTTGGGATGTGTATCATGATAAGAAGATCAATATATCTTGGAGAACCTATACCCTAAGATAGGTAGTGGTCATCTATTTAGAAACACCACAACACATAATATTCTTATAATGGGCTACTATTGGATAATAATATTTAAATACACACACACACCCATGTAAGAATGTGTTATGAATTTTAGGTCTTGGTAAAGAGAGAAGTACACAAAATAATGCCACTACAACCTATTGTCAAAGGAAGGCCAATTTTTTAGTGGGAATTAGGTTTCATCAATGTCATCAACCTAAATTCTTGAATGGGCCATAAATCTATTCTCATAGCCACATATTATTGCACCATATGGACTAAAGTGGTGGCTATAAAACATTCTAGAGCATAGAAAGTAATTAGTTTTCTTAAAGAAAACATCACAACTAGGTTTGGTACCCCCATTTATTTAGTTTAAGACAATGGGACAACATTATCATTAGTTGAATTCACTAAATAGGCCCATGACCACCAAATCAACATTAGTTCATCTTTCAATCATTACTAATAAGGAAATGAATTGGATAAATTGACAAATTAGAATTTGATTAAGGCCAACAAAAATTCAATTTTAGACAAACCTAGAGAGTAGCATCATCTACTTAAATATGCACTATGGGTGGATCAAGCAAGATACAAGTAGACCCTTAAAGCCTCATTTTACCTATTAGTATGTCAATGAAAACCAATATTCTCAATCATGCTCAAATTTCCAACATAGCAATTCATACAGGAGTACATGGAACTAACAAGAAAGTGGAGTCCTGATTATTGGATATAATAGAGACAGAAGATTCAAACAATGAAGCCTTTCTTAATTTAAATAAACATCAAGACTTGGTCAAAAAGTGATTTGATAGAAGATCAAAGTTTAAAGCATTTAAAATATATGATTTGGTTTTTCTATAGGATAAATCCCATGAAAATAAAGGGTAACATGATAAATTTATCCCTTTATGGATCAAACCTTACCAGATATTAGAGATATTGGGTAACAATGCTTTTTATTTAAGCGATATCCAAGGTAATAAACTGACATATCTAGTTAATGGGTAGTTTTTGAAGCACTATTTCATGGTTATATCATCTTGAGATGTCCTTGAGTAACAACAACTATTGTGGTAGAGGTAGGAGAAGGTTAGATTTATTTCTTTCATAGTTAGGTTTCTTATTTTCTTTCATTTACTTTATTTAGAGTAGTTTTATGCTTTCTAGATTATTTTTTCTTATTTTTAGCATTTTAATTTCCTTTAGTTTAGTTACTTATTTCATAGAATAGATGTCTTTATTTTTTGACAATCGGATTGACTTCTCCTAGTATGACCAAGATAATACCCAATTCACTAGACTCTCATGCATGATTGAATTAATATTCCAAATCCATGAGGAAGGTCCCAAAACAAAGAATAATCATGGGAAGAACATAAAATAGAACACATAAAGTAGTTTATTTTCAATTTTTACACCTTTGTATGTAATATTTTTAGAATTCAAGTATGTAATAAAAAAATTAACCATTGTTATATCACAATTGAATACTTCTATCAGGTATGTAAAACTGCTCTCATTACTCGATACAAAAATTAAAAAGTTTTTTTTTATTTCCTTAAATCAAATACACTTCTCATGTTAATACTTTCTTAACACAATAACCATTAATTTAGATATAGCTATCAAGGACATTCTAATAAATCAATTTTTCACAAATATCATCTCACAATGGTTATTTCCTTGCTTCTAATCGTATTCTAAAAAAAATAGGACCAATAAATCCTAAAGATTAATCAATAGAACAAAAATAAAATCTAAATGTGATCAAACACTCACACGATGAAATTATGTCAATGTATCATGCAAATGTATGAGAGAAGAAATGGAGAAGGGATCAAATTTATCTCTATTAAGGATATGAACACCTTACTAGCAGTAGAGTAATGCCCGAGTTTTTATAATTTTACTGTGATTCAAATAAACCAAAATGAAACCTAAAGTTTAGTCCAAGTCCTTGTTAAAACCTTCAAGAAAAGGGTAAAAGAAAATAAATTCCTCACACAAAAATCAAAAGTATTAGCAAAAATAGTATGTTGCATGAAGTATTGGGAACCTCTTTCATGTTTCTAATTTAATAATTATTTTATGGTATGATTCATGTTGATTTCTAATTACTAACCAAAATTTCTGGGTTCTTGAATACTCTAGAGTATTCTCCATATGAGTCACCATTTTTTGTACTCAACATACCCCATTATTAATTTTTAGAATAGGGACTCAATGTAGTCTCAAAACCTTAGGTCTATTTTGAAAATATTTTTTCATTCACATTCGTATGCGCACCTAGCTAAGCTCAAAATTGTAAAAATATATTATTCTGCATGTGAGTGGCTTTTGTAGTGTGATGATCATGTAAAAATGTATTTGGCATTCCCTCATTATCCAAGTTTTTAATGTATTATTTATTCAGACTAATGTATTAATTATCTTTAGGAGTTTTGCATATATATATATATTTCCATTTAGACTTAGCGTATGTTTCAATTCACAAGTTGTGAATTTTATGGTTTTTTGTATTCATAAATTTTGTTCGAAAAATTTGTCTTCACAACTTTTACTCAGAAAATTTGTCTTTATAAACTTTGTTCAGAGATTTTGTCTTCTCAGGATGTGTTCACAACTCTTGGTTTTCACAAGTCATGTACTTTGGCATTTTGGTTCTTTACATCTATTGGTCTTTATGAGAAGTGTTCATCAAAACCTATGTTTGTCAGAATTATTTGAGCATCATGAAATATGGTGTTGTATCTTTTCGAATTATGATAATTTGTTCATGACTTTTGCCTATAAAAACCTTTAATTCTTGAAACTTTTAGCTTTCATGAGTTTTACACTTCACATGTTTTTGCATTTCTAAATATTTGTAAAATGTGACTTTTGGGTCTTTAGAACTTTTGTTCATAGGTTTTAGTCTTCAAAATTAAATTCCATAACTTTTGTTCACAAGGTGTATTCAAATTTTTGTTTTCAAGTTTTGTTCTTCATAACCTTTATCTTCACATTTCACGTATTCAAAGTGTCACAAGAATTATCTAGCCTAGTATGAACAAAAGTTCTGACACCTAGATTTTGAGGGCATGCCACATGACACACCCGACTTTACATGTAATTAATGATAGGGTCATATGTGTCCAAGGTTATAACATGTAATTTATTCAAACATATAAAAATTCTACATGGAATATCTACCAAATTATAGTGTCAAAGTTCAAATTAAATGAATAAAACAAGCTTGGAGATGTTGGGCATTAATAACACGTGAACTAGAATTAAAGTCTTATACTCAAAATCTATATGAATTAAATCAAAATATAAATCATGCCTTTTATTTATAATTAAATTGAGCTAATTTTCACTCCAAAGATAATTTTAAGCCCTAACTATCTACGTTTAGTTGTAAACTACTTCCAGTAAGAAAGAAAATAATCAAATTTTATGATAACATACATATTAACAATGGAATCATCATTTTAGGTGTTCATAGGAGTATTACCACCATTTAAATTCTCTATTAAGGACTCCACATAATACATAGACACTATCTTTAACTCAAAAGTGTTCAATGATAAATTTGATAACTATATAGCTCTGCATAATGTAATAGAAAATGTAGATGCCCACTCACATGAGTAAAATCTAATGGCCAAGTATAAGAAACTAGAAGTGTACTTAATGACACTTAATCAATAACAATTACACTTTACATTAGTCAATCCCAATGTAATGCCCTGCTTAAACCTACTTCAGGACTTGCTCTTCGTATGGATGGTGAATAGTGGCTTTCTACACCACCTAAACTGTAAGACAATTGTCACCTATATCTCAAAGGATGTTTTCCAAAGATACCTATGACTACCTATCACATATGCCACATTTTATGGACATAAAGTTAAATTTTGGAATAGAACAAGAACATTAGAAAATAATTAAGGAAATAGATTGCACCCAAAGAGGTGGTCACTCTAGAGGCCAAGGAACCCATGCCAATAACCAATTTTATGATGGGAATATACATTTGGATGGACCTAATAAATATATTATATGGTTATAACAACATTCACTTCCTTCACATAGAATGGGTTCTGCTATTGGACTTATTGATGACCTTTGAGCTCATTTTCACCTTGGGAGAGATAATTAGCACTGGGCTCTAGGAACATATGTTTAAGAAGGATAAATCCATGGGTGGCCACTTTTACATGATGTCATATTTATTTTATGGAGTCATGACCAAAATTTACATTCACAATAAATCACTATGGATCCCATCCCCATACTACATCAAGAATTAGGTATGTGATTCCTATTCATTATTCCACATATATTTATACATGAAGAATATTACCCAAATAAATTAGAATTTATGCCCCTAATTATGGAGAATAATTCACAAAGAACCCTTGAATCGAGTATCATAAAGCATTAGGAAGATATTTTGGGCAAGGGAGGATTATTGGTTATACCTGGACTATACTATAATCATGGTGGTAGGACACAAGCTTTACCATCTATGTCTCCCCAAATATGTCCTATAAAAATTGACGTAGTAGGAAATAAGTTATCAAATATGGTGGAGCAAGATGAATACATGAAATATAAACACATGGTTGTGTTCCAAAGGTCTTCCTTGATGATTGGTCAAATGTGATACAACCATAGGAAGTATTTTGGGGAAGTCAATAAAACTAGATAATTCTACTCATTGGCATATTTTCCATACAAGGACTAGGAACCTCATGGGCTTATCAAAAAGCATATCTTAGGCCTAGGCATCCCCTATCAACATAAAACTTAAGATCATTATTTCGTGTTCTTAAATTCAAAGGATGATGTTGAGGTGATGGAAAGGGAAAGAGTGGATGGCTTGATAGAAGATCATCTAAGATTTATACAAAGATATCCCTTCATCATAATTTCAAAGGCACATACTAGGCTTTCACCCCTTGGTGAATAGGTAACCAAAGACTATTGGACCTCTCAACCTACCCATTAACCTTTGGACCAAAAAACATCACCCATTTGCAAACCACCACACATTATGATGACAACTATGAAATAAGAGCATGGTGTGGAAGAAGCACCTATTATGCCAAGTTAATTACAATAAGTTCCTTCCCAACTACCAATAATTGTAATGAAAACTATCAATAAAGATAAAAAGGTGGGGAAAACACATGCTATTACAACTTATTTAGGAGGAGAAAAAGAACCAATTTGTATTGACTCCTATAACTCCAAGAATATAGGTCTCCCTATTAGTTCCTTAGCTCCTATTACTATAAGTGTAGATTTTATACCTTCCACCACTTAGGAGACTCCCCCTAGATAGAAAGACAACAATCTATTATAATAGGAAAGTAATAGCCCTTAAGGACCCTCTTCCATCAGTATAGTCTCCTATAAGTTCAACTATGGAAGCACCATCAAATGAGCCTAAGGATGAGGATGAAGAACTAAAATTGGATAAAATCTAAAGTCTTTAAGGGATCAAATGATAAGCACCAATGGAGACTGATAAATTAGGTGAGGTCACTATTTTTCTGGCCACTATTTCTTCACTTCCTTTGGGTCTAATTATTTATTTACTTATAATGGTTACTACAATCCTTGTTGCTTCAACTATTCCCATTGTTTATGTTAGTCCTATTGTTTCTATAGCTCTTTTTGTTTCTAGTGTTGAGGTTTTTTATTCAGATCCTATGGTCTCCACTTCCCCTATTATTACTTCATTTACCATTCCCCCTATTGCTCCTAAGTCTAAAAGGGTTTATTTTAAGAAGACTATGGGAGCCCTTACAATTGGTCAATTGCATGTTTCCTCTACTTAATTGGGTTTTCCAATGCCTTCGTCTACTCTTACCCAAATTTATTTTATTATCCCCTCTACAAAAAATAAAAATAAGAATCCTACATATATTATCCATCAAATGCCTCAATTCAATGATATGGCCTGGTAAAAGATGATCTTTCTATCATTGTGAAACTTGCATCATGTAGAGGATCTAATGTAATCTTTAAGGGACATTTTGATAGTGACCAATACTAAAGACACTTAGCTAGTTGACTCCTTATAGTTGGTGATTTCACAATGGGTCACAGACTTGGAGGTTCAAGTTGTACAAAAACCAAATCTAGTCATTACAAAGATGCCCACTGTGAGCTCCATCTTTGATAAATCAATGACAATTATCCAAAGGTTTAGGAAGAGGAAAATAGAGGATGAATGTAGAAAAGGATTGATTTTGGAAGAAAGGTGAGATGTGTTTTCACTAGCAAAGATGAAGAACAAGAGACTTGGAGAGTCTCCATACAATGATGATTTTAAAGCTTATCATCAAGAAAATATAGAAGATTTTTTGAAACTTCAGGAGGGTATCAAACAAGCCAAGAAAGAGTTATAGTAGGAACTAGATCAGGTATGAGAACAAGAAAATATATTACAAGTTCTTAGGGTAATTAAAGGTAATTTTTAAATTACAACTCTTAGATTGTATAATATCTTGGACACTATCAGTTTAATGAGAGCCAAATTATCTCCTCACATTGTTGAAACTTCTAAGTTATTTAATCCTTTAAAATATGATGAGAAGAAGTTAAATTTCCTTATATTATACACCATCAATAAGTATTTTGGCCATTTTAATTCAATAACACCATTGGAAGTAGCTAATGGTCTCAATCTAGTGGTCATTAGGACATCAAAAGTTTGAGACTACGTATCCTATGCACAAGCCTTGATTTCAACATTAGTAGAGAAGGAAAAATATGTCTTACAAATTTTTGATGAGATAAAGGTATCCCAATCCCTATATCCCTTGGGTAAACTAATAAGTAGATCCAATTTTGACCAACTACTCTAGTAGGAATCAGCCAATTTTAAGCAAAGTCTTTAGGGGTACACACTAGAGGATATTGAAAAAGAATTAGGATTTGATATGAATAAAGTTTTAGAGGAATAAATATTTCAATTAGAATTTAGAGAAACCAAAATTGAACATGCATGATTATTGGTGCAAATCACCAGATTACATAGGCCCTCAAATTTGAGTATAGATATAATTAGGTTGAAACATAGTGTTAGATACAAGCATTACCATGAACTAGAAGTGAATAAATGGGCTATGGATGGATCATTTAGTTCAACTCCACCTTCTAGTACAATCCCTCTAATGAGTATGAGTTTAACCATGCAATCCCTGATGTTCAATAAACTTTAGTTTTTAAAGGTTATTTTTATATGTATTTTTCATGTAAATTGGAAAATGGAACTAATACATTTAATAGTTTATCACAAAATATTTTAATCATGCACATGTTGCATGGTTTTATAATAATGAGTCTTATTTCAAAGACAGTTTTGACTAGTTTAAATATACATGTAGAATTCATATCAATTAGAACTCTCATTCTAATTATAGTTTTGCTTAGATTTGGAGGATGAGGTGACCCCTCCCAAACCTATTTATAATGTAATCCTCTCATTTTTGAAAAATAGAGAGAGACTAATTGGAAAATATTATCAATATAGAAATAAATCTTTTTATTATCACGCAACTGCGTTGATGTCTTTCTCTTTCAATTGTGTATAATTAGTTGTGTTTATTTTCCTAATTGGTTGATTAAGTAATTCAATGTGTGAAAAAATTATCAAGAATTATTTATTGTTATTAGTAGTGTATGCTAGTGATGTGCAATAGCTATTGGATCAATAGTATATATCATTGATTTTATGCAATTAGGTTGACTATTTCATTTTTTTAGTGTGTAGAAGTGTTTCCCATGATATAGTTTTCTAGGAGTGACAAATAGCTACCTCTTTGATGTGAGCTATAATATTCTAAATAAGGGTGTGAAACAATTCTAAATAGGAGTAAGATTTAGTTTACATATAATATTTTTTTATATTATCTTTTCCTTTGAATCCTTAACTATGTTTGTATGTGTGTGAGCAATAGCTGCTAGCTACAAGCATTAATTTTAAAAACTTGTCCATAAAAAGACCAACATCAAAATAATCCCTCTTAAGATCATATAACCTTTTTTATTTCTCTACCCTTCCCCCTTTTTGGTTTTTTTTTAGGTTTGCCCACTCTATAATAAAATACATCCATCCAACTCAAGTAGGATTCAATTTATTCTAAGTTTCACTCACCCATTCATACCTAATTAACAACCTGCACACTTAGCTTGATATTCCACCACCTAGTTGTTAAACCCATACCTGAAATTCATGCCTTGGAGTGGATTTTATCTCCATTGATATCCTAAAATTTTATAGGCTACCTCATTAAAATGTATGGTGTGCATCAAAACTACATCAATAGAAACTAGTAATGAACACAATGATTTTGAAACACCCTCTCAATAAATTCTACCATTAATAATAACTCCAAATATTGTGTGTAGAAAAGGTAAGTACTTAATTGAAGTTGATGAAAACATTTTTAATCCAATGCACAAAAAAATATCTGGCTACTTTTCAAGAAGAGTAGCTAAAAATTTTGGGATATTTTATTTGATAAATTAGGTTTTAATAGTAAAAAATATCAATTGTTTGTTTTATTGATGAAATTCATTGACAGGAGACCTAAAATGTACACCCTAAGACTAATAACATCTAACATGGATTATGAAAACAATGAAATTATTAATAATATATGTGATACATATCATACTATAGGCCTAAAGTAACACAATAAAGATTGTAATGCTACTAAGTGTATAATTACAACTTATGCAATAAGTGGTCAAATAGGGAGAAAATTATTAATTTCAAAAAGTAGTTGAGCACTAGAAAAAAATATAAAAACATTAATGAGAGTGATTGTAAGATTCTAAATACTTAAATATGACAATAACACTAAGATCTGGGCATTTTCTAGTAGACTTCCGAAAGGACAAGACTATAGCTAATGCTCTCAAATATTTACTAGCACAATTTTGAAAATACAATATAAGAGTTTCACCCAGTACAAGAGATGTAGTGAAAAGAACTTTGTTCTCATAATTGTGAACTGCATCTAAAACATTTCTTGGATATGACCCTAAAATAATTGTATTCTAAGTTTTTATAAAAATATCCACGAATTTATATTAGTCAAATATATTTTGAGAAGGAAAAACTATTTTATGTAAAAATAAATCACACATGCACCACTTGTTGTAGGCCACATGTTGAATTTTCAATACACTATGATGTTTTCCACCATATACATTGTACTTTGCATAATGAAAATATTTTTCAAGTGTGGCGTAGAAGTTCTATTAGAATCATCTAGGGAATTTATTCCAGCCATTTTTTTGAAAGACTAGATGGATAGTTCTTTTATAACAAAGAATGTTTGGATGTAAATTGTAACATTTCTAGTGGATTGCCAAAATTATAAAATTATGTCCATGAGGAGCTTAAAATTGAAAATACAAGAATTATTTGTTTTCTAATAAATAGAAATTTGTGACTTATCAAGTAAAAATGGCAAAGAATCTAAAAGTGTGAGCTTCTTACAAAATAATACCTGTTCCAGAATTTATAGTCAAATTCTAGGAGGAATTTATTTATGAGTATGAAAGAGACACATACGGATAGATGTTTAGATGAAAATTTCAAGATAATTAAGGACAAATTTCCACTTGATTCTATTATTTCAATAGCTAACTCTGTTAAGAATTACACACTCAAACAACAAATGGAAGTTAAGTCAGATTATTACAACTCAATACATATTACCATATTCATCCATGTAGCATTCATGAATGCACCTAATAGTATAGAGTAAGATTAAAAAATATTAATGGAGTACCATTTATATGTTATTGATGATTGATCAAACTATAAAGAGTACACACAAGTTTATTTTGAGATTTTTTATGGATAGTTGACTAAGAAGAAAATTATTTTCAATCAATATTATATATTTTGTCAGATAATTACACTTCACAACATCTAACATGGATTATGAAAACAATGAAATTTTTAAAAACATATGTGATGCATATCATAATATAGGCCTAAATTCACATAACAAAGATTGTAATGCTACTGAGTGTATAATTACAACTTATGCAATAAGTGGTCAATTAGGGAAAAAATGATTAATTTCAAAAAGTAGTTGAGCACTAAAAATAAATATAAAATCATTAATGAATGTGATTGGAAGATGCCAAAGACTTAAATATGACAATAATACTAAGATCTAGGCATTCTCTAGTAGACTTCAAAAATGACAAGACTATAGCTAATGCTCTCAAATATTTACTAGAACAATTTTGGAAATACAAAATAAGAGTTTCACCCAGTACAAGATATGTAGTTAAAAGAAGAGTTAGTTCTCATATTGATGAAATGCATCTAAAACATTTCTTGGATATGACCCTAAAATAATTGTATTCTAAGTTTTTATAAAAATATCCACAAATTTATATTAGTCAAATATATTTTGTGAAGGAAAAACCATTTTATGTAAAACTAAATCACCCATGCACCGCTTGTTGTAGGCCACATGTTGAATTTTCAATGTACTATGATGTTTTCCACTATATACATTGTACTCTACATAATGAAAATATTTTTCAAGTGTGGCATATAATTTATATTAGAATCATCTAGGTAATTTAATCCAACCATTTTTTTGAAAGACTAGATGGATAGTTCTTTTATAACAAAGAATGTTTGGATGTAAATTGTAACATTTATGGTGGATTGCCAAAATTATAAAATTGTATTCATGAGGAGATTAAAAGTGAAAGGAAAACAATTAGTTGGTTTGAGAAAATAATTTTTTTTGACTTATCAAGTAAAAATGGCAAAGAATATAAAACTGTGAGCTTGTTACAAAATAATACCTATTCTAGAATGTATAGTCAAATTCAGGGAGGAATTTATTTATGAGTATGCAAGACACACATAAGGATAGATGTTCATATGAAAATTTTAAGATAATTAAGGACATATTTCCACTTTATTCTATTATTTCAATAGTTGACTTTGTTAAGAATTATACACTCAAACCATAAATGGAAGTTAAGTCAGAATAGTACAACTCAATACATATTACTATATTCATGCATGTAGCATTCATGAATGCACCTAATAGTATAGATTAAGATAAATAAAATATTAAGGGAGTACCATTTATATTTTATTGATGATTGATCAAACTGTAAAGAGTAAATGCAAGGTTTTTTTGAGATGTTTTATGGATAGTTGACTAAGAAGAAAATTATTTTCAATCAATATTATATATTTTATCAAATAATTACACTTCACAAAATCTAACGTGGATTATGAAAATAATGAAATTTTTAAAAATATATGTGATGCATATCATACTATAGGCCTAAATTCACACAACAAAGATTGTAATGCTATTGAGTGTATAATTACAACTTATGCAATACGTGGTCAAAAAGGGAAAAAATGATTAATTTCAAAAAGTAGTTGAGCACTAGAAATAAATATAAAAGCATTAATGAAAGTGATTTGAAGATGCCAAATACTTAAATATGTTAATAACACTGAGATCTAGGCATTATCTAGTATACTTCTGAAAGGACAAGACTATAGCTAATGCTCTCAAATATTTACTAGCATAATTTTGGAAATACAATATAAGAGTTTCACCCAGTACAAGAGATGTAGTGAAAAGAAATTTGTTCTAATAATTGTGAACCACATCTAAAATATTTCTTGGATATGACCCTAAAACAATTTTATTCTAACTTTTTATAAAAATATACACAAATTTATATTAGTCAAATATATTTTGAGAAGGAAAAACCATTCTATGTAAAAATAAATCACACATGCACCACTTTTTGTAGGCCACATGTTGAATTTTCAATGTACTATGATGTTTTCCACCATATAAATTGTACTCTACATAATGAAAATATTTTTAAAGTGTGGCATAGAAGTTCTATTAGAATAATCTAGGGAATTTATTCTGACCATTTTTTTGAAAGACTAGATGGATAGTTCTTTTATAACAAAGAATGTTTGGATGTAAATTGTAACATTTGTGGTGGATTGCCAAAATTATAAAATTGTATTCATGAAGAGATTAAAAATGAAAGGAAAACAATTAGTTGGTTTGAGTAAATAAAAATTTGTGAATTATCAAGTAAAAATCGCAAAGAATCTAAAAGTGTGAGCTTGTTATAAAATAATACATATTCTAGAATTTATAGTCAAATTCAGGGAGGAATTTGTTTATGAGTATGCAAGACACACATAAGGATAGATGTTCAAATGAAAATTTCAAGATAATTAAGGACACATTTCCACTTGATTCTATTATTTCAATAGTTAACTTTGTTAAGAATTATACACTCAAGCCACAAATGGAAGTTAAGTCAGAATATTACAACTCAATACATATTACTATATTCAAGCATGTAGCATTCATGAATGCACTTAATAATATAGAGTAAGATTAAAAAATATGAAAGGAGCACCATCTATATGTTAGTGATGATTGATCAAACTGTAAAGAGTACACGTAAGGTTGTTTTGAGATGTTTTATGGATAGTTTACTAAGATGAAAATTATTTTCAATCAATATTAAATATTTTGTCAGATAATTACACTTCACAACATCTAACATTTATTATGCAAATAATGAAATTGTTAGAAATATATGTGATGCATATCATACTATAGGCCTAAAGTTACACAACAAATATTGTAATGCTACTGAGTGTATAATTATAACTTATGCAATAAGTGGTCAAATAGGGAAAAAATGATTAATTTAAAAAAGTAGTTGAGCACTAAAATAAATATAAAAGCATTAATGAAAGTGATTTGAAGATGCCAAAAACTTAAATATGACAATAAAATTGAGATCTAGGAATTCTCTAGTAGACTTCTGAAAGGACAAGACTATAGCTAATGCTCTCAAATATTTACTAGCACAATTTTTGAAACACAATATAAGAGTTTCACCCAGTATAAGAGATGTAGTGAAAAGAAGAGTTGGTTCTCATAATTGTGAATCGCATCTAAAACATTTCTTGTATATGACCCTAAAATAATTATATTCTAAGTTTTTATAAAAATATCCACAAATTTATATTAGTTAAATATATTTTGAGAAGTAAAAACCATTTTAAGTAAAAATAAATCACACATGCACCACTTGTAGGCCACATGTTGAATTTTCAATGTACTATGATGTTTTCCACCATATACATTGTACTCTGGATAATCAAAATATTTTTTAGGTGTGGTGTATAATTTCTATTAGAATCATCTATATAATTTATTCGAACCATTTTTTTGAAAGACTAGATAGACAGTTCTTTTATAACAAAGAATGTTTGGATGTAAATTGTAACATTTGTGGTGGATTGCCAAAATTATAAAATTGTATTCATGAGGAGATTAAAAGTGAAAGGAAAAGAATTATTTTTTTTGAGTAAATAAAAATTTGTGACTTATCAAGTAAAAATGGCAAAGAATCTAAAAGTGTGAGCTTGTTACAAAATGATACGTAATCTAGAATTTATAGTCAAATTCAGGGAGGAATTTATTTATGAGTATGAAAGACACACATAGGGATAGATGTTTAGATGAAAATTTCAAGATAATTAAGGACACATTTCCACTTGATTCTATTATTTCAATAGTTAACTTTGTTAAGAATTACACACTCAAACCACAAATGGAAGTTAAGTCAGAATATTACAACTCAATACATATTACTATATTCATACATGTAGCATTCATGAATGCACCTAATAGTATAGAGTAAGATAAAAAAATATTAAGGGAGTACCATTTATATGTTAGTGATGATTGATCAAACTATAAAGAGTACATGTAAGGTTATTTTGAGATGTTTTATGGATAGTTGACTAAGAAGAAAATTATTTTCAATCAATATTATATATTTTGTTAGATAATTACACTTCACAACATCTAACATGGATTATGACAACAATGAAATTGTTAAAAATATATGTGATACATATCATACTATAGGCCTAAAGTCACACAACAAAGATTTTAATGCTACTGAGTGTATAATTACAACTTATGCAATAAGTGGTCAAATAGGGAAAAAATTATTAATTTCAAAAAGTAGTTGAGCACTAGAAATAAATATAAAATCATTAATGAAAGTGATTGGATATGCCAAAGACTTTAAAATGACAATAAAACTAAGATCTAGGCATTCTCTGGTAGACTTTTGAAAGGACAAGACTATAGCTAATGCTCTCAAATATTTACTATCACAATTTTGGAAATACAAAATAAGAGTTTCACCCAGTACAAGATATGTAGTGAAAAGAAATTTGTTCTCATAATTGTGAACCGCATCTAAAACATTTCTTGGATATGAACCTAAAATAATTTTATTCTAAGTTTTTATAAAAATATCCACATATGTATATTAGTCAAATATATTTTGAGAAGGAAAAACCATTTTATGTAAAAATAAATCACACATGCACCACTTGTTGTAAGCCACATGTTAAATTTTAAATGTATTATGATGTTTTCCACCATATACATTATACTCTGCATAATGAAAATATTTTTCAAGTGTGGCATAGAAGTTATATTAGAATAATCTAGGGATTTTATTCCAACCATTTTTTTGAAAGACTAGATGGATAGTTCTTTTATAACAAAGAATGTTTGGATGTAAATTGTAACATTTGTGGTGGATTGCCAAAATTATAAAATTGTATTCATGAGGAGATTAAAATTGAAAGGACAATAATTAGTTGGTTTGAGTAAATAAAAATTTGTGACTTGTCAAGTAAGAATGGCAAAGAATATAAAAGTGTGAACTTGTTATAAAATAATACCTATTCTAGAATTTATAGTCGAATTCAGGGAGGAATTTGTCTGAGTATGTAAGACACACATAAGGATAGATATTTAGATGAAAATTTCAAGATAATTAAGGACACATTTCCACTTGATTCTATTATTTCAATAGTTAACTTTTTGAAAAATTACACACTCAAACCACAAATGGAAGTTAATTCAGAATATTACAACTCAATACATATTACTATATTTATACATATAGCATTCATGAATGCACCTAATAGTATAGAGTAAGATCAAAAAATATTAAGTGAGTATTATTTATGTGTTAGTGATGATTTATCAAACTATAAAGAGTACATGCAAGGTTGTTTTGAGATGTTTTATGGATAATTGACTAAAAAGAAAATTACTTTCAATCAATATTATATATTTTGTCAAATAATTACACTTCAAAACATCTAACATGGATTATAAAAATAATGAAATTGTTAAAAATATATATGATGCATATCAAACTATAGGCCTAAATTCACACAACAAAGATTATAATGTTACTGAGTGTATAATTATAACTTATGAAATAAGTGGTCAAATAGGGGAAAAATGATTAATTTCAAAAAGTAGTTGAACACTAGATATAAATATAAAATCATTAATGAAAGTGATTGGAAGATTTCAAAGAATTAAATATGATAATAACACTAAGATCTAAGCATTCTCTAGTAGACTTCTGAAAGGACAAGACTATAGCTAATGTTCTCAAATATTTACTAGCACAATTTTAGAAATATAATATAAGAGTTTCACCTAGTACAAGAGATGTAGTGAAAAGAACTTTGTTCTCATAATTATGAACTACACCTAAAACATTTCTTGGATATAACCCTAAAATAATTGTATTCTAAGTTTTTATAAAAATATCCACAAATTTATATTAGTCAAATATATTTTGAGAACGAAAAACCATTTTATGTAAAAATAAATCACACATGCACCACTTGTTGTAGGCCACATGTTGAATTTTCAATGTACTATGATGTTTTCCACCATATACATTATACTCTGTATAATGAAAATATTTTTCAAGTGTGGCATAGAATTTCTATTAGAATCATCTAGGGAGTTTATTCCAACCATTTTTTGGAAATACTAGATGCACAATTCTTTTATAACAAAGAATGTTTGGATGTAAATTGCAACATTTGTGGTGGATTGCCAAAATTATGAAATTGTATTCATGAGGAGACTAAAGGTTAAAGGAAAAGAATTAGTTGGTTTGATTAAATAAAAAAATTTGACTTATCAAGTAAAAACGGCAAATAATCTAAAAGTGTGAGCTTGTTACAAAATAATGCCTATTTTAGAATTTATAGTCAAATTCAAGGAGGAATTTTTTTATGAGTATGCAAGACACACATAAAGATAGATATTCAGATGGAAATTTCAAGATAATTAAGGACACATTTCCACTTGAATCTGTTATTTCAATAGTTAACTTTGTTAGTAATTACACACACAAACCACAAATGGAAGTTAAGTCAGAATATTACAACTCAATACATATTACTATATTCATGTATGTAGCATTCATGAATGCACCTAATAGTATAGAGTAAGATCAAAAAATATTAAGGGAGTACCATTATATGTTATTGATAATTGATCAAACTATAAAGAGTACACGCAAGGTTGTTTTGAGATGTTTTATGGATAGTTGACTAAGAAGAAAATTATTTTCAATCAATATTATATTTTATTAGATAATTACACTTCACAATTCAAGAATGCACAAATATTTTATTTGTTGAATGGGATACACATTACCACTAATGTAAAACATATTTAGAGTTTCATTTAGGTTGGGCATGGAAAAGGAGAGCACGATAGTTTTAGATCATGTGTAATAAATAAATGTTGCAAGAGAGGGGTTGAAATTTGAATAAGACATTGTTTTGATTGATGAAAAAATAATTATTGAATGGTATAAGGAGAAAATGTACCATGGTTCTCAACAAAATTCTATTGTTCATTGATATTTCTGCTTGATGGAGGAAGAACATTTGGAAAAGTATGAGGATTTGATGATTGTAAAAATATCAAGTGAGCTCCACTTATTTCATATCTCAAATGCATGTTCTTGGGTTGTTAATACAACAGACTTGGCATGTTTCTATTTTGGTTGCATGGACATTTTTTTTAATGAGTGTGAGTCACAATAATGGGTGGATGAATAGTTTTATAGACCTCTAATTCTAATAAACACATATCATGTTCCACCAGCATTATAACTTACATATATGACATTATCACATGACTTTAACCATGTATTTGATCAAGTGAAACTAGGTATAATATTAATCATTATGTAATATTTATTCTCATTATCTATCTTGAAAATATCAAAATTGTGGTTTTTTGTGATATAGGGCATTTTTTGAAGTTATTGTTGATGATGAAAATGAAGAGGGAACATATTACTAATTATGTCAATGTGTAGAGTAAAATAAAAAAGGACTTCCCTAGTCATAGACGGAGAAAACATTGAATATCCCACTAGGTTTTTGGTAGTCATTGGAACTTGCCTTTGATTATATTCTATAAAAATTTAGATGTATGGTTATTTGAAGACTTTGAAATACATAGGAAGATACTAAACTATACAAATTTGGTTCTTACAACAAATATTCCTTTAATTAAAAAAGAATCTATGTAAATTCCATGAGTTAGACCATGAAGATATTCTTTCTACTATCAAGATTAAAGTATATCCTAATGGTTCATTGGACTAAAATTATAAGGTATGTTGACTTGTCAAATTTAGATGTATTTAATTTTACAAAATTTTATTAATTTTTTAGGTAGCACATGTAAATCTCATTTTTAATTACTTATTAGTTATTTTTTGTATGTTAGTGGTGCAAATAATCCTTCGAATTCACATAGTTGGCATTATTAGTAAATATTTTCATATTCTTGAAGATAAGATAATCTTAATATAAATATTCAATTATTACAAAAAGGGCATTCTTAAGGATGAAATGGGTAGTGGTATCTCAATAGAGCATGATGGGAGGACAAAAAACTTGCCCTAGATGTTATCTACTACACTATACATGGTTAAAATTCTAGTTTCTAACCATGAAGCACTCGAGGCAGAGTTCTCCAACTGCAGCTTAAAATTTGACAACATTTGTTGTCAATGTTTTCATGTTCCTGAACAGTAGTGAAAACATGCATTCAGGTGGATTTGGAAGTTGTGGTCATGGGATCAAATGTAATTTATTTTTTTATACATGTTTAAAGTGATTTAACTTCACCTAGAGGTCTTGGAGGCATAAATGTTAGTTGAAGAACAATAACTTATCTCTTCACTATAAAAAAGTTGCATTTTAGGACCCATTACTACAACTTCTAGCATAAATTTATATCCAAGGTTACATATACATGTAATGGAATGAAATTATGGTATTTGAAATTCATTTTATGGTTATTTTAGCTTTTATAATTACTTACAATTTATATTTTACGAGTAATTAAAGTTAGGCCAAAAAATTACAATTCTCTTGTATTGGGAAGGGTGTTCTTGAGGCCAAAATGGGTAGTGGGTCTATCAACCAAAATTATGGGATGCCAATAATATGGTTTTATAAATTTTATACCACCCCAAACATGTTATCAATGTTAGTTTTTAGCCAAGAAGCACCGGAGGTAGAGTTATCTAATTGTAGCTTCATCTTTGGCAACTTTTATTATTAGTACTTCCATACTCTTAGACAGTAGTGAAAACATACATTTAGATGGATTTTTATGTTCAGATAATGGAATAACATGTAATTTTCCTATATATACATTCTCTAATTTTTGTATTTACACCTATAGGTCCCAGAGGTAGAAATGCTAGTTGGAGCTCAAGAGCTTATTTCTTCACTAAAAAGAGGTGCATTTTAGGACCCATTACTAAAACTTGTGCCATGGATTAGTATCAAATTTTACATCAATGTGCTATAGGTTTAAATTATATGGATTATAAATTCACATTAATATTATTTTGGTTCATCCAAATGGCTTATGGTTTTTGTTTTATGCACTCCTAAAGCTAGGCTTAAAAATTGCATTATTTTTGTATTATGAAGGGTATTCTTGAGGCTAGAATGTGTGGTGGGTCTCTCAAAAGGGCATGATTAAATGACAATAACATGATATTTGACATTATTTTCCACTTTTGAGGTGTTAATATGCTATTTTTGAGCCATGAAGCACTAGAAGTGGAATTTTCCAACTACTGCTTCAACTTTGACAAAATTTGTTGTCAATCTTTCTACACTCTTGAATAGTAGTGACAACATGATTTTGGTTGATTTAGACATTTAGGTCATGGTATAACATGTATTTTTCATATATAAACATTATTTGAGTTACGTATTTACACCTAGAGGTTCTAGAGGTAGAAATTCTAATTGGAGGATAAGAACTTGTCTCTTCATTGTAAAAACATTGCATTTCAGGACCTGTTACTGCAACTTGTGCCACAGATTATTATTGAAGGTTACATTGAATTTATCTAGGGTGAGATTATATGCATTAAATATTAACATGAATTTTTTTTCAATTCATATAAAATACTTTTGATTTATATTTAATGCATGCCTAAAGCTAGGCTAAAAAATACATTTTTCTTATATTGGGAAGGGTGTTCTTGAGGCTAGAATAGATAGTGGGTCTCTCAATTGGGCACAATGGGGGGATAATAACGTAGTCCTAGAAATTATCCCCCACCATTTATGTGTTTATAGTGCCATTTTTGAGCCATGAAGCACTAGAGGTGGAGTTATCCAACTACCACTTCAACTTTGACAAAATTTGTTGTCAGTGTTTCTATGCTCCTGAACAATAGTGAAAACACACTTCTGGGTGGATTTGGATGTCAAATTCATAAAAACATGTGTATTTTTCATATCTATATGTTCTCAAAGTTATGTATTTTCACCTAGAGTTCCTAGATGTGTAAATTCTAGTTAGAGGATAAGAACTTGTCTCTTCACTACAAAATCAACTGCAAAATGTAAATACCCACATTTAGTACAATCACAATTTCATAGCATGTTATTATAGATTTTATATTTATATAACTCTTAATAAATAATTATATGTTTAGTGTCATGGTCTTGTATGTACCTCTTTAGTTCCATATTATTTCACTTGATTTATATACCCCTTGGGCTTGTATGTTGTCAAAATTATCCTCTATCTAATATTTTATAAGGATCTATACCTCTATCATTTACTATATCTGCATTTTTAGCCACTAGACACCTATATCCATTCTAGACTCTTATGTTGACACATGTTTCCAAACATGATGCATGTGCCTAGACTTATCCTTTTAACATTTTTCATATCTTTCACTTTTGTGACCATTTGTTAGTCTTATTTATTTGTTTATTTTATTGTTGACTTTTTGCACACCACTAGGTCCTAATTTGAAACCAAGTGATCCATATATATATATATATATATATATATATATATATATATATATATATATATATATATATATATATATATATAAAGGTTATAGTATTACTACATCATCTATAAAATTTGATCAATAAAGTTTTGATTAATAAATATCTGACATTCCAAGCTAGTAAATTT
Organism: Torreya grandis; assembly: GCA_037957365.1. Lineage (NCBI taxonomy): Eukaryota > Viridiplantae > Streptophyta > Pinopsida > Cupressales > Taxaceae > Torreya > Torreya grandis. The sequence goes on along the minus strand of JARHVA010003630.1, from coordinate 838,850 downwards.
CACTAAAGTACCTAGTTGAATATTTAAAGCATTCAAAAGGTCATCATACTCTTACATTATTTATACCAAGTGATACTATAGGAAAAATATCATGTAGTTGAAAAATTATAATTCCAAACACATACCTATTAGGGATAATTAAATGTGAATTTGAGGCCCTCTTTAGAGTATTGGCTATGTAGGTAACACTTAGTAACAACTTGGGTTGATAGGGTTATCTTGACTCATGTGCTAACCCCTTTATACCAAACTATAAGAAGGCAAAAGGAAAAGAGACTAGGGTTTATTTCATTCAATATATATAACACACAAGTAGATATAATTTGAGTAAAAAATTAGTTGTATAGGTGATAGCACAATCCTGGTAGAAATTTAGATCCATTGTTGTGTGTATTTTGGACTGGACACCTATGTCAGAGATAGACACTTGTGTCGACCCAACTATCCCTATTCCACATAAGCATATAGTAGACAAAAATATTCAAAATGAAGAACAAACAATACCCAGAATTCCAATATAGTTTTATGATTATTCTTGATCACCATCATACCCCTAAAAATAATATCAAATAAGATATGTTCTCTTATCCCTTAAATGCTTTTTACTTAATATATTCATTGTACATGTGTGAATAGGTAAATTAATATAGTTGTGGTATCTATTAGTAAATTTTAAATATTTTCATATTGCATTCAAACAAATTTTATTGCTTATATGTTTCTCTTTTAAAAACTCTAAAAATCATACAATATTTGGTGAACTTGACATGTTCTTATTGAGCCAAATCACTAGTTTACATGTATGTTTTTCTCCTTATCCAAAAATTTATTTCATTTTTTTGTATTTATTTATCAAATATGGTTTTTATTACATGGTCTTAGTTTAGGAATGTTTATTTATATCTTTTATCTCATCATTTTGGTTGTTTAATTTATTATTTTGTCTAAAATTAAAATCTTTATGGAGTTCTTACTTAAGGGCCATGCAAATATAGATCCTTTCAATTTTATGTTTAATTTTAGTGATGATAAATGTATTGCATATGAATATCTTTTGTAATATCAAAAATAGGATCAAAATCCTTTTGCTTATAACTATGTTAATGAAAGAACTAATGATGAAAATGCAAGTATAAGTGAACACGATACCGATCATGTCATTATTTCCTATGATTATGAGTGTGATGATATTACTTTTTGTTATGTGGAGCATAATTCTCCTATTTGTGTGATGATATTCCTTTTTTTTATGTGGAGCATAATTCTCCTATTTATTCTCTTTCTAATGATGAAGGGTTTAAAAATAACAATGATAAATTTTGTTATTGCTTTGAAAAATAATTATAAAAT
>JARHVA010003630.1:645000-825000 GCA_037957365.1 Torreya grandis | reverse complement strand
ACAATAAAAATAGTTATAAGTCATCACATTTTAATAATAAAACATATATTTTATAGTAAAAACTCAAATATAAAGTAGCGTAAGACACTAAAATCAAAGTATAATGGTATAGTTGGATGCTTACTTCCAAATTTGGACACTAACATCAAGACACTGAGGTAATTGTCTCAACCATCGATGGAAGTGTCTTTAAGCCCAAAAAATCAAAAAAATTGTTAAAAAATAAATAAAATTAAAGAATTCAAAATTACCATGCAATTGATAATCAAGCCTACTTACCAGCTCATCAAAATTTTGGCTGGCTAGGGTTATCTAGAGTACATCAAATTACACAAGTCATGGGGCTCTACCATATGGTAATATTTTCTTCTATTCAAAGCTCAAAAATTTCCAAATGTTCAAAGTGCAAATGAATTCAAATTTCTATTTGAAGTGCCTAATATAAACCTTCTATAAAAGCTTCAAACACACATATCTTAAGTACTAGTTATCTAATTTAAAAATCATGAGTTGCTTGGAATCCAAAAAAATAAGCCATTTCATATTAAATAAATTTCAAATACTTTTAAAAATTACCTAAAATCACCTAAAATTTTTGCTTACACATAGATTTCATTCTAAATCATGAGTGGTACCAAAACAATGTTCCATTCTCTAGTACCAACACTACCAAGGTGAAATTGGTTACTATATACATGACATTATCATTTTTTCATTTCATGATGAGGTGACTAGTAGGTTATATATCTACTCCTCCCAAAATGGGGGCATAATAGTTGGGGCATGTCATATAGGAATGTTCTCCACACTTATAATAGCTTACACATTCACTAGATTTAGTAGAGGGTATGACATGATTGCATGTCCTCCACATTATTTCATAGTTCATATTATAGTGGGGGGGGCATGTTACATAGACATACCTTCCACATTTATCCAATATTTAACATTCTCTATATTCAGTGGAGGGTATGACATGATTTTATGTCCTCCACATTTATATCAGTTTTCCAATATTTCTCCATATATAATGGGGGCATATTTTGAAAATATGTTCTCCACACTTACATAGTTCTCAGTTTGACTAGATTCATAATTATATGATTCAGATACACATTTATTACATAATTATATACATTGGTACCATTATTATACATATTTTCAGCATGAGACATATATAAGGTGTGTATGTTATGCAATTTGTGTTTCACTATGTTTTTATATTATTTTATTTTTGCCTTTGAAAAAAAGTAAAACTTAAAATAAAGGGAAAAGGTTAGATGAACTTGGATGTGGTTGTGAGCTCTATGATCTAGATGATGTGAAGTACTCCTCTTTAACTTTGGAGGAATGACCTTCAATAATAATAATACTAGAAATTAGATTGATTAGTAAGATTGGAGGGTGAATTTCCTAACAAGTGCAAGATCCAAGAAGTACAAGACTTCCCTGTAAGGTTGTCAATCCACTCATTTTAACAAATCAAGTTCTAAATAATGTTGATAAGAAATGCTTGTATAAAGGAATGAAAAGTATTATAACACTGTAATAAAATGATTGTTTTTAATAAAATGACATTAACTTATTCAAAATAAATGCTAAAGTGTTAAAATATGATTTAGATAATTGCTTCTCACTTTGTGTTGTGATAGGGGTCACAAAATAATGTCTTGGGTTAGGTCTAATAGGTATTTTTAACTTGTTATTTTGGGAAAATAAGATTACACAAGACCGATGCCATTCACTGGGTAACCAATGTCAATCAAGGGTAACCGATGCCGGTCAAGGATGATTGATGTCAGTCATTATGTGTTGTCTCAGTTCTAGCTTTGGACAAAATGGGTTTTGAACTAGTTGTAGAGGGTTTGTGTGGGTTATTTGGAGGTTGATTGATGGTCATAAAGATAAAATGAAGACTTGGGGATATCAAACGTAAAGGTTTAATAATCCAAAGGATGGGTATGGTTAATGAAAATTTGGTGGAAAAAGGGGCTTTATAATTCCATAACTCCAACACAAAATAGGGTGTGGGGAGAGATTGAAAGGGGGTGAAAGAATTAAACTACCAAAACTAGATATTAAACTTATAAAAAATCATAGAGTACTTAAATTTTGTGGAATTATTGGCCTAAAGATGAATTGAATTTGAGTGAGAGTTTATTGGAAGCTTGAAACAAAATGGGCAGAGTAACAATGCTTGAATATTTAGTCTTGAGGTGATGAAGCACTTCTTGATATTTGGATTAGTTCTCTGGTTCACTAGAAAGCTCTGATTTTCACAAGAGTCTAGTTCTTGCTCAAATAATTCAACCTCCTCACTAATGGTCATAGAGCATCCTTAAGTAACTGATGTCGATACTGGTCAAATAACATCAATCAAGGGATGACCAATGTTGGTCAAGGTATAAATGGTCTAATTTTACAAAAATAGTGTTTTCCACTTAATTTTGGTAGTTAAGATCATTAGAAATGGTTTGAGCTTGTTTAAAGAAGCATGGCCATGCAGGTATAAATAGTTTAGGAGGTTAGGAATTTAAATTCTAAGGTAGGAAATGGTCTTAAGGCAAGGTGTCACTAAGTTAGCCATGGGTTTGGTTAGGGTGAGGTGTAAATAGGATTTTATTATCTTAATTAATTAATTAATTTATCTAAATGTGTGTGAGGGTTGAATGGATGTTTTAAGGGGTTAATAAATATTCTAACCCAAGGGGGATAAGGGGTCAAAAAGGCATGTTGTGACATCTAGAACCCTTGGTGTAGTTTTCTAGTGTTTACAATGTGCAATTAATATTGTAAAGTCAAATTAGTTTCAAATTTAGAACACTTTTAGGGACTGCCATCACCCACCAGGTTGGACTTTTATGGATTTTTATTGAGCCTTGACCATCTATAGTGGTTGGTTATTTTTGGTTAGATTGGAGTAATTAAATCATTCATTATTACCAAGTTTTTTTTATGGGTGAGCTCAATTGCATCACTTATCCTATATAAGGCTACATGTATATATATTTTTCACTTGGTTATGTTAGTTGGGAAATGATACCCTCAACATCTTAAACACCACTCTTCCTATTCTAGGTTGGAGGCATGATCACCACCTAAATTTTATTTTTCTAGGTAAAACACCACTAGAGTCCAACCCAGTTGACCACTTGTAAGTTCACCCATCTTCCTATATATAATATGGATGAGGTTTCAAGTACCATCTCTACTTTTCCAATTTTTATCACCCAAGAACTAATTTTACATAGCACATACACAGGTGTATTCTATCTATGCTCTTTATTTTATGCTACTTTATGTTATTACGCATATATAAATTATATATGTTGATTAATTTTTGGTATGCTCTTGATTTCTAGTAATATTCAAAAAAAATATTCAAAGAGAGTTCAAAAAAAGACAAGGTTTGGTGTACACACCATGGTATGCATTTTATTTTTCCTTTAAACTAGTAATTTAAGTCTTGCATGTATTATGAGATTAAAGGGGGAGGGGGTGAAAATGTAGATACCCATATTTGGTACAAGCATAGTTTCATAGTGTGTTATTATATTTTCTATATGTATATAACTCTTGACCAAGAATTACATGTTTAGTGGTGTAGTCTTATAAGGACCTCCTTGGTGCCATCTTATTTCACTTTATTTATTTACCCCTTGGGTCTATATGTTGTCAAAATTATCTTATATCTAGTATATTCCATGGATACCTACCATTTCCATTTTATATATCTATATTTTTAGCCTTTAGACACCTACATCTATTCTACACTCTTACGTTGATGCAAGTGTCCAACCATGAAGCAGGCATCTAGACTTATCCTTTTATCCTTTTTCATATTTTTCACTTTTGTGATTGTTTTTCAGTCCCATTAAGACATTCTATTATTAGATTTTTATGCACCACTAGGTCCTAATTTTAAATCAAAATATCCCTATATATATAAATATTATAGTATTATTAAATCATCTATAAATTTTGATCAAGTTCTAATTAGCAACTATCTTAAATTCGAAGCTAGGAAATTGCATTATAGTATAGATTTAAATATCTAAACCATTCAAAAGTTAATCATACTCACGCATTATTTTTACCAATGGTTAATATAGGATAAATATAATGTATTTATATAGTTATAATTCCACACACATACCTGGGAAGGAGAACTACATGTGAGTTTAAGGCCCTCTTTGGAGTATTGGTTATGTAGGCAACACATAGAAACAATATGGTAAGCCATTTTTAATAGGTTATATGAGGTAAAAAGGAAAATAGATTAGTGTTTTTTAATTGCATATATATCATTCATGGGTAGATATACTTTCAAGAAAAAAGAAGTTGTACAGAGGATAGCATAGGCCTGGTAAAAATTTAGATCCATTCTTGTGTATCTTAGAATAGACACCTATGTTAGAGATACATACTTGCATCAACACAAATATGTCTATTAGACACAAATATATGGTAGACAAAAAAAATCAAAATGTATAATTAATAAGACCCAAACTTCCAATACAATCTTGTGATGATTCTCAATCACCATCATACCCCAAAATAGAAAATCAAACAAGATATGTTTTATCTTATCCCTTGACTACTTTGTATTTATTGAATTCATTGTACATGTGAGAATAGGTGAATTAATATATTTATAGTATGTATTAATAAGTTATGAATAATGTAATATTACATTCAAAAAACTTTTATTGCTTGTATGTTTCTCTTGTAAAAAATCTAAAAAGCATAAAACACAAAAAATGCATTTAAGGACCTGTTACTGCAACTTATGCCATAGATTGGTTTTGAATGTTACATCAACATGATCTAAGGTGAAATTATAGGTCTTAAAAATAAAATTGAGGGTTCTTTTAGTTAATCTAAATGACTTCTATTGTAATATGCACCCCTAAACTTATACTAAAAATATATATTTTACTTATATTGGGAAGGGAATTATTGAGGCCAAAATGGGTGGTGGATCTATTGACTAAGCATGATGGGATGCCAAGAACCTAAAATTTTACATTATCCTCCACCCTAGGTGTTTTTATTTTGCCAATTTTGAGCCAAAATGTATTAAAGGTTTAGTTCTCCAACTACCATTTCAATGTTGACAATATTTGTTTTTATTGTTTCCATGCTCCTAAACAGTAATGAAAGCATGCTTCTGGATGGATTTGGATGTCAAGGTCATGGGAGAATGTGTCATATATATATATATATATATATATATATATATATATATATATAAAGTGATGAATTTTGACCTACAGGTCTTGGAAGCTGAAATGCCAGTTCGAGCACAAGAACTTGTCTTTTCACTATAAAAAAGTTACATTTTAGGACATATTACTTAAACTTTGCCATATATTGGTCTTGATGGTTCCATAAATATGATATAGGTTTAAATTATAGGGATTAAATAAAAAAATTATGATTTTTTGATTCATATAAATGACTTACTATTTCTATTTTACACACACCTAACGTTAGGCTAAAAATATAAAATTTTCTTATATTGGGAAGGGCATTCTTGAGGCAAAAATGGGTGGTGGGTCTCTCTACCAAGCATGAAGGGAGTTCAAGACCTTATTCATATATTTTATCTTCCACCTCAACTGTGTTTTCAATTCCAATTTTGAGACATGAAACACTAGAGATAGAGTCATCCAACTGTCACTTCAACTTTGACAATATTTATTGTTAGTGTTTTTTCACTCCTAAATAGTAGTAAAAACATGATTTTGGGTGAATTTGGATGTTGAGGTCATGGGATAATATTTAATTTACCTATATATACGTTATAAAATTGATGTATTTTCACCTAAAGGTCCCAGAGGTGGAATTGCTAATTAGAACTCAAGAACTTCTCTCTTCACTACAAAAAAGTTGCATTTTAAGACTCATTACTACAACTTGTGACATAGATTGGTATTGAAGTTTCAATAAATGTGTTATAGAGTTAAATTATAGGGATTTAAAATGAATATAAGTTTCATTATGATTCATCCAAATGACTTATTATTTCTATTTTATGCACGCTTGAATTTAGGCTTTAAAAATATATTTTTATTGTATTGGGAAGGGCATTCTTGAGGTTGAAATGGGTGGTGGGTCTCTCAAATGGGCATGATGGGAGTCCAAGAACATTATATAACACCTAGGATTTTATTTAAGCACTATTTTCCATCCATTAATCATGATAAATGGATTTCTCGAACTGCCACTTTAACTTTGACAACATTTATTGTCAATGTTTTTGCACTCCTAAATAGTCGATCAAATATATGATCACAAGAGAAGAAATGGATAGTATAAGTGTAATTTAGAGGGAGATAGAAAGGTCTATTAAGGTGAAAAAAATAGATATAACCACCAAAACATTATGAGGCCTTAGGAGACATGAGAATGACAATCTTTCACTACTTTAAAGGGCCAAAGAAGAGTTTCTAAAAAAAGGGGAGAAACTCTATGGAGAAATAGATAAAAAAACATCACTTCATGATTAAATGGGTGAATGTAATATGAATCCAATAAGATCACAAATTTTAAATAAACATGAAAGGATCAAACAATAATGTAAAGCATCTTCAAAGAGATAACATCCCAAAAGAGGAGGTGGAACATAACCACTTCATCAAACTTGCACAAATAAAATGTATAAGGGCATTCGAATAAGGTGTGCAAGAGATGAATATCCCATTGTTTATTTCAATTTTACTTGTAATATAAATGCATTATGTATATAAATTCAATTAATAAAAAATGTTATTAAAGTCCCAAATGATATTAAACTAGTGTAGCAAGGGTATCCACATTAAAATAGTGATAGATGGTGTGGCCCAATCATGAGAGGAACTTCACAGTAATATATGACTATATCTCAAACATTATACTATTTTCTCCCATATAGTACTAATTAGAACACATATTGAAATATTTTAAGTTAGTTATTAAAAATTACATGAAGTAAATATTAAAGACGATCATATATAAATATGGCCATACATCTATAAATTTTAGTTTTATAATAATAATGTGAGCCAAATTATATGCAAAAATATGATCACCACAAAATGTGAACATGTGAGAGAGAGAGAGAGTGTGTGTGTGTGTGTGTGTGTCCTTAAAATCCATAAAGGCATATAAAATAAGAATATAATATAATTTCAAGTGAATTCCATAGAGGCACACAATGCCAATAATTCATATATTTCCATATAGGTTCACAAAAAACTACATCATCTAGTAACATAATAGAATGTCGAGTGAATGTCATATATGCATACAATGCCAAAAAATGCATATATTTCCATATAAGTATACAAAAAAGTACATCTTATAAGACATCCTACTCATCAAATAGTCTCCTTCTCTTTTCCTTCCTCAAATAATACTCTCCTTGGGATGTCTTACTCATATATGGAGATCCCTCATATGCCTTTGATTTCTCCAAGGTCCAACTTCAGATCCTTTTATGCCTAGAAATTTATTGTAATTGAACCTATTCAAATACAATTATTATTATAAAATTTACATACTATACATGCAACCAAATTCAAAAATTAATTTTAAATGAGAATACAAAAATAATTTAAACATGCCCTTAATACTATCTTATGGGCATGCTCGATCTACGTCTGATGCTCAACAGGGTCCATGATAGGTCGAGGTGCATGAACAAGAATGTGAAATGGGGATAAAACATGATAAGGTGCCCTACTAATCATTTAAATAAGACTATAAGATGTCATTTGAAGACCCTACATACATCATACATTCACATAAGTTATATTTTCTCAACTATCTAGTAAAATTATTAAAACAAATATATATTTACAAATTAAATATTACAAGTTAACATGTACCTCAGTGAGTACCTATGAAAATGACATTATAGAATCAATTCCTATCTATCTCAGTTCATATTTATTGAGGAATCTCCATTGTCATCATCAACTCAACAAAAAACCTTGCCTAGTTTTCTAGAAAATATTGAAGATATATGAAAAATATATCTCTTTTATTAAAATAAAAAAATGTACATTTAACACAAAATTACCTCTGCATATTGAACATTGGCTTAGTAACATCAACAAATGTAGTAATATATGGCATAAAAATTAGTGGTGCATATGTAAACATCAGCTTGCCCAAAAATTTAGTAGTGGATCATGAAGATGATGGCATTATCTCCTCCTACAACATAAAAAATTACATATATTATTCAACTTATGCTTATATTAATTGTTTAATTTTAGATACAAACACAAATAAAATTTAACATCTCAAATATAAAAGATACTTATATATATGTAATGACTAACATGTGCACACTAAATATATGTGCCAAAAACTCATCACTCAAAATTATATATATAATCCCTCAAAATCACCACCATCATCATCCAAAGGTCCAATACATATAGCACCACAAAAAATATAATAATGATGTTGGGTATGTACATTGGGTGGAATATCTCTATCATCAATATCAGATAGACTACTTATATATCGAGTGAGTATGTCAGCAAGCACACGGAGCACATATAAAGTGTTAATCTCCACAAAATCCATAATCATAGAGTGGATCTTAGGTTGAATTATATTTTGGATAAGGAACCTTGTAGGATGATTAAGTGCATGACAAGCACTTAGTCTATCCTGCACAGAACCTTTCCCTCAACCCTGAAACTATGAGTAGTCAAAATAGTTGGGAATCTCATTGAAGAAAAATTCAAAATAGAGTTTCCTCAAAAAATACAATGGGATATAATGTTTCTTACTGAAATAAATGTCAATAAGATCATTCCAAGTCAAATATCTGAAGCATCAACAATAAAAACATCACAAGAGGAGTTGTAAGAGATGTAAAGATAAAGGCAACATCATTTACTATCCATAAAATAACTTTTATATGTTATAAATGAGAATATTTACATATTTAAGTAAATAAAAACAAGAATTAAGTCAAACTAACTAATGTGGGATAAATCCATAAAAGGATAAACTAATAAAAAGACAAAAACTATTTATAAAACCTAGCAAACATGCAAACTAACTCTAAGACATCCCCCCCTATCAAGTGAAGCTATGGGCTAAAAATAGAAAAAAACAAAGTGGAATATCCATAGTATGAGTCCTAATAACAAGGCATAATTAGGTACTCATTTACAATATATATTCATGAAATGAAGACAGAAGATGTCCTCATAAACACCCCCAATGACAACTTATAAAACCCCAAGCATGCCATGCAACTCAATAAAATGAGGTGATGTAAAAGGCTTCATAAAGATGTCAAAAACCTATTTCTAAGTCAAAATATACTCCAAGTAAAAAAATTCATCCTAAATGTGCTAATAAATGAAATCCATGTGTATCTCAATATGTTTGGTCTACTGGTGCAAAACTAGGTTACAAGAACTATGAATTTCACTCCAGTTGTCACACCAAAGTATATTAGGTGAATCCTACATGAAGCCAAACTCTATTAATAATTGATAAAGCCAAATAACCTACTAAATCATTGTAATTATTGTGCTATACTTATCCTCTATAGATGAAAATGCAATAGCCTATTTCTCCTTGCATGTCCAAGCAACTGGAGAAGAACCAAGCCAAAAGATGTATCCATAAATGGAATGACTGTCATCAAGGGTTTCTCATAAGTCAAAGGTATTTATTACTCTGAGACTTTTGTACTTGTTGCTAATATGGATTTTGTGCACCTTGTACTTTCCACTACTTGTATCCATAATTGAAATGACTAATGGAGAAGAACCAAGACAAAATTCCACTACTTGTATAATGTTCATGATGATGTCTAATGGGTGGAAGATCCTATATAAAATATGTTTCCTAGAAAATTATATAATCCCACATAGACATAGTGACAACATCAGTGGAAATAGGATACCCAACATCCATAACCCCTTGAAGGGCCTCATGAACTAGAGCCTCAAATAATTAATCCTCAAGATGAAGTGACAAATCATCAAAATAAGGAGAAGGCATGAAAGAAGAATCATGAGAAGTGAAATACTCATCAAATTGAACATGTGTTCAAAAAATAACATCATGAGTATTAGAATCCAAAAGGATATAATCTCTCATGTCCTCACAATACCCTATAAATATCAAGGGTTTTCTCTTCTTAGCCAAGGTTGTCCTTTTCTTATTTAGTATAAAATCCCAAGCATGGATCCCAAAGATTATGAAAAATGATACATCGAGATTACTTACAGACCAATCCTCCTCTACATTTAAATTCTCAAGTGCTTTATGTGGTTTGTGATTTTGAATGTAATTCACACAATTAATTATTTATTCTAATATATGGGATGTAAATCCTATAATTTCATCATGCAGTTAGCCATCTCCTTCAAATTCCAATTATTCCTTTTTACTAATCCATTATGTTGTGTAGTATGTAGAAAAAAATGTTGGTGAACAATACTATGAGCTACCAAGAAATTAGAGAACTCTCCAGTAAAGTATTCCCCCCATTGTTAGTACAAAGATTTTTTATGCAACTAGAATATTATTTCTTGACCAAAGTTTTAAATAATTTAAAGTGTAAAAAAAATCACTCATTACTTGAGAAAATAAACCCAAGTACACTTCAAAAAATTATCAATAAAACTAAATGCATACTTAGCTTTATTTAAAGGAGTAGAAAATACCACCAAATCACTATGCACAAGCTCAAGTGATGAAGAACATCTCTTGTACATACCCTTATAAAACATGTTTTGGTCTTGTTTCCTTAATGCACAACTAGGATAAACTCCATCAATATAAGAAAATCTAGGGAGGCCATCAACCATACCATGAGTTCTCAACTCCTTCAAATATATGTAATTAATATGTCCAAATCTCTCATGTCAAAGCTTACTCTAAGACTTTTCATGAGAAATAAAACATGTCCCTATAGGAGAAGTGTCATCAAAATCCTCAAAGTAATAGATATGATAACTATGGTCAACAACACCCTATGAAACAAGTGAATGAGGCTCTATCAATGCTTGAATTTTAGCCCTCTATGGTGTGAAATTTAATATCTTGCCCTAATTATAATGACAAATCTAATATACATAAATCAAATTTCTAATAAAGTTAGGTATATATAGTTAATCATTAATGATTCCACCATCAAGTTGTGTGTCACCCTTTCCCTTAACATAAATAAAGGAAGAATATTCAACCTCAATATTGGAATTAGAACTCAAACCAAGAGATACATAAAATTCCTTAGAAGAAGTCATGTGATGAGAAGTACCAAAATATATAATCCAACTATCTAAAACATGTGACTGAGATCTCCCAACAACATTGAGCGATTTTCCATGTTCATTGGGTGGAGTGTAGATTTAAATATTTTATTTTATATCTATATCCTCCAAGGCTTGCATTATCTTAAAACACTTAGACTTTTCATGACTAGTCCCCCAACAAAAGGAGCATGAAAGACTAGACATATTATTGGATTTAAAAGATGATTTGGGTTTAGATTTATTGGGTTTAGGGGCACTTTGTGATGGAGGAGTGTTCTTGGATTTACTATTTGATTTTCTCTTGCTCTTATGATTAGATGTTACTAATGATTCTTGAGAGGTGGAAGACTCAAGGTGAGACAATTTAGATTCTTCCCTTGTAAGTCATTCACAAAACAACTATAAATCAAGCATTTTAAATACAACATCTAAGGCATCAATGCTAGATAAAAAAGTATGAGCAAAGATTTGTAATGGAACTTTCAACTTGGATAGAATTAGGTACACACACTATTCATCTATATTATCTCTTCCACTCCCCTTCAATTGTGTCAACAAGTGCTTAAAATTAGTAAGATAGTCTATAATAAAGGGAAAATCTTTAGAATTGAGATAAGTAATATCAACTTCAAGCTGCATGGCTCTCATGTAATCTAATTTCCAAAATAAAATCTTTAGCTTATTCCATATTTTGAAAGTAGAATCACATCCATCCAAATGAAATAAAGTACTATCACTCACATAAGTCCCTATCAAACCCATACACTCATGTAATTTGAATTGGTGCTGAAATTTCTCATAGTCCCTAGTGAATATTGGTTGAAATTCAATGATCAAGGCCCATAATCTTTTACATTTGATGATAATTTCCATTATTGGTCTCCATGTGTGGTAATTTTTTGTAGTTAATGGTTCACATTGATCCAAGCTAGAAGAAGAAGCCATGCTAGTAAATCACCAAAGAGCAAAAGAATGCAAAAGGATGCACAAATTAGAACTAAGACAACCCCCCAAAAGATTTGTATTGAAACCCCCCCCCCCAATTTGTCACTTTATAATATTATTGAATTTTTTTAAAAAATGACACAAATTTATGAATAATTGAAAAACATACACTTTTTAAATAGATAGAACTTGATTTTGAGTTGCAGTTCAAAAGTTATGGGCTTTAAAAGGTTTTCATCATTAAAATAGGTCAAATAAGTAAACACTGCACAAAATTTAAAATGAATTAATGACCAAAAATTATTAACACTTAATAAATATATAAAAATATTCAAAATAATTTTTTATAGTAATTTATTTAGCATAAACCAAGCATAGGTTGTATAAAATTGGTGAAAGTTGGCTTTAGGAAGATTTTTGAAAGATACAAAAAAAATTGGTTAAATGGGCCCTGTTGTGACATCTCAAAATGTGGTATAATATGATAAATAATGGTAATTCATATTATAAAATGAATTTATACCTAAAATAATATCCTCTCAAAGAATCATAACTAAAATTTCAAATCATTCAATCTCAAATCAAAATAAAACTGACCAGCTATCTGGATGATGAAGATAGATTGCTATAATAATATTCAAGATACCAAAAAAGCTATAAGACCTACTCCAAAATTATTCTAACTAGTATGGTAGGAAATCTAGGACTGTTAGCTAATTGTATCAGGTCTCAAATATAAAAGATTAGATTTGTTTTACCTTTGGTGAGAGAAAATTAAACTGGTGGTAGGTATCTGCTAGTAGACTAGTGAGTAGTTTTATATCAAAAGGGATGTACGACTTGATATTTTTAGATTAAAATAAATTTTATAGGTCATAAAACTTAGATTTTTATTCCCCTATGATTTCATATTTATATTTTGATTCATGTATGACCTAAAACCATCAAAAACATGCACAAATTGCCTTAAAACCTTCTAAAATAAGCTTAAACATGGTTCTAGAAAAATGTGTACCTAATGGTAAAGCCTAGGATATGCATGGCCTGATAAATGAATAAAAATAAATAGATCTAAGATCCATACAAATCACCTCCACTCTACCAATAAAAACTTTTTATAAATGGACAAACCCTTGCAGCAACAAACTCATAAATAGATGGCTACAACACCTCCAACTTTGATACCATGAAAGGAATGTCAACAAAAATATTCCAAGCCCAAGATCTGAAGCATTAATAGAAAATACATCATAATAAGAGTTGTAAGAAATGCAAATATGATAGGGAAAGACAAAATCAATATTATATAATATCCAAATAATAACTTATATATGTTATAGATGAGAAGCCTTGAATATATAAGCAAGGACAAACAAGAAGTAAGTCAAACAACCAATGTGAGATAAATCCACAAAAGGACAAACTAAAAAAAAGATAAAAACCATCTATAGAACATAGCAAACATGAGAACAAACTCTAATAGTTACATGATGAGTAATCAAACACCATCCATCATCGGTCCCAAAAAATATTTCTAATCAAATCATGTTGGCATCGATCGATATAAAAGTGTTTTGTGGATAGTGGAAAGGGTGCATTAGTTGTTAGGTTGATGAATAAGTCACAAATTAGGTCTTTTGATATTTTTTTATCCTTCATCTCATGTGATGATAATTTGTCAGCATAGTAAGCCCTACATATATCCCTATATGATTTCCATCTATTAATTTGTCTTGTTATCGAGTCAAATTGACCTAATACTAACTCTAGGGTATTGTCCAAATAGGTGTGGTGGGTGTTGGTTAAAGTGGGGATCCTCATTCTCCTAATTGTTTGTTCAATTTATATTTTATTTTCCATTATGTGTAGTTAAATCCTCTTGATGCCCTGAGGTGACTTGTGGAATTGTAAGAGGGCTATGAGGGCTAGAAGGGTTAACTGGCTATTAAAAAATGGGTTTTAACAATAAAACAACAAAAAAAAAATGTTAAAATCTAGTATTAATAGATTTGGTTTTTTATTGCTTATCTCTCCTTCATAACTAAATTATTGATTCATTGAGGTAAGGGGTGATTTAAACATGCTTTCTCCTCCTCCAAGCACAACATGAACATGATTTAAAGTAGAGATGGATAAAGCAAATAACAAAATGAGTGAAAATGATAATTCTTGTAGGTTTGGGCCTTTTATTTTGTGTTTCATGTTAATATGATGCGTAATAATTATGGTTTAGTATTACTAAACTTAGGTTTCTATAATCCATACACATTATAGACATTACGTGTATGGTTAATGTCTATAACTCATACACGTTAAGGTAAATCTCTACATAATTTTTCCCCAACTCTGTGTACCTACAATATTTTGGCAAACACAAATAGGTTTATGATTTAATCAATTTCACTAACCAAAATACTTGATAATTTTGAAAATAGAGATATTATAAGTCATATATGAGATGAACAATGAAAAATAAGCCACAATTCTAATAAAGGAAAACACTATTATAAAAAAGAGGGTGAAACCATAGGGTAAACAATAAAACTTCTTATTTGTAAAAATGACAAGGGGAAATTAGAGATCATATTTGAAATCATAATAAAAAATTATGTAATCTTAGAAATAAGGTTGGAACCCTAAGGGAAACTTAGGGTTTGACAATGTTCTAACAAAAACATGAGTTCACCAATATGTTTTATCATAATTAGTGAATTATTAATGTGTTAATTCTAATTATGAAAAATTGTTGAGTAAATAAAAATACTAAGATAGACAATAAATCACACAAATTATTATGAAATTTATTATTTTTAGAACTATGCTAAAAGGGGAAAGTACCAAAAAAGAATGACTTAGCTAAAATCAAACATACAAGACTATATTTTTTTATTATGTAACTTATTATGACGATGTGTGAGGTCACTATAAATTAGGAATAAGGATTCACATCTCCATGAGATAAGGTCACATTGTTTAGACAATGTTAGTTTGCATTGGATTCTTTAGGTTGCACTTGTGTCTAGTAGTATTTTTACTCTTTGTGTGAAATATAAAAGGCACACCTTTACTTATAGATCCTTCATGTGTGATCAGGCTCATTTGATTCACTATGGAAGCTACTATGTGTCATATTATTTAGTTGGAATCATAGCTTAATACACCATGATAAATAAACAAAATAAATGGGATGAATGGGTTAGTGGCTAACATTGTGTTTGACCTCAACACCCCTTGTGTTGAGAAATACCTATACATACCAATACTTCAAAGAGAGATCAAACTTCATGTAGTTATCTCACACTATAGGGTAAGTGTACAAAGCTAAGGGACAAAAAGTGGCCTACCTGTGGACATGATTTTCCTAAAATTTAAGAAATCTAAACTTCTATAGATAATTTGAGATATATACACTCCAAATTTGAAGATGGTGTAAGAACATGAAATATATCATTTTGAGTCTAGTTTCCAAAAAACTATTTTTTTTAAATGGTTAAGTACAACTAGGTCAAACATCTAAAATTTGAAGAGGAACTCCTATTTTTTTAATAAAACAAAGTAGATAGACGGTCGCGTGGTGCACCATTTTTTAGCAACATTTAAAATTATTTGAAACACTTTGGGGGAAATTTAGATAAGATCTTCTAGTTTGTGACCTATATTTTTTATATTTTTTCAATGAATAATTTTTTTTAATGAATTTTAAAGTAAATAGATCCTAAAAACTAATTAAAAAATGGATATTCATCCATGTTATGTGCCTAAATACCTCAAAAAAAACAAAAAAAAAATAAATGTGTATAATTAGGCCTAGTTTGTGACCATATAACTTGTTTTTCACTTGGATCAACGAAAGAAAAATTACATGAACATATATAGGCATGTATGTTTGCAACATGTAGTGGCCTTAAAAAGGTATAGTTAGAAATCAACATTTTTTGAAACCTTAAATTAGTCCAAAATTTATAAAAATCATATTTTTGGAAAGAGAAAAGTGTGATCGTCGTGACAGTATTAAGTTTTTGACTTTTAACATTGAAATTCATAGTGTGTTTGGCAATCAAATTTGATTTTTTTAATTTTTATCATAATTCTTAGACTCGGCTATAGATTGATAGGTCCAAGCCTTAGACTTAGGAATCTAAGCCATTCCTGACCCAAAAGGCACGAGATTTGAATTTAAATTCAAATAAAATGATCACATTAATAATGTGATTGTGGTATCAACATAATCATATTATTAAATACATTAGTAATTCAATCACATTACTTAATAATTTGATCTTTTTATATATTCACAACACCCAAAAATATGGATTTGCATTTTGCCCTACTAAAAGAGCCATTAGACCTATTAGTCTTAAGAACAAAGTTTGGTTGATTAATATTATTATTTGGGACCAATGTTCTTATCAATATTTGATAAAATTAAATGATAATTGGAGTTGTATTAACCTATGAATCAATTTATTATTCATTTGACATGAGTCTAATCCTCCTTAAAATACAGACAGTCCTAGTTCATCCTAGATAGAGTCAAGAAGTCAAAAGTTGGTTTTTGGTGATCCACTAATCCAAATCAATCATAATTTGGTATATTTTATTTAGATTTCATTTTTTACATGATTAAATAAATTATATTGTCCAAAAATTGATCAGAGTACAAGGATCCTCTGACTAAGTACAAACAAACCTAGAGTATTAGGTCCAAAAGAGAGTTTAGTGATATTATAAATGTTTAAATATTAGTTATTTGAAAGTTGGTAGTTTAAAAGGAATTAATAGTCTTCACAAGATTAAAATTATGTTTTGGAACAACAACAATAGATAAATCAAGGGTCATTATATTTTGTGTCAAGAGTGTATACACATCCTGAAAGAGGTTGAATTTGGTTAAACAAGACTACATTAGTTTTTGTGGATAATTGGTGATGTTTGGAACTTGTAAAAAAAATTTATAAAATTTTTAGTATTTTCTGAGTCTCTGATAAGATTTTTTGAGTCAATAATTGAAGTTCTATAAGATCTATTTTCAAGTTATATCAATGCATTAGTACCCTATTTTGCATATAAGAAGTTGTCTTTTTTAAAGTTTAAATATGTTTCAAATATACATGCCTTATGACATAATTGATTTTATCATTAGATGTCATAAAATGCTTTTTTAAAAACCTATGGCCAAAAATTAGCCTTTGGAGTACCAATCCAGTTGTGCATTTGAAGTAAATTAGGGTTATTTCGAGCCCCTTCAACCTAATTGTATGACTGCAAAATGTGATTTGGGGGTTGATCATCTCGAATTTGATCATCTTGGTTGAAGAAAAGAAACATAATTTATTTATATGTAATTTATACATGTATATAATGTGTTTTTAGCTCAGTAAACTTGAAGTCATCAACTAATGAATGTAAATGTTGATTAGTTCAATTATGGAGGTAATTAGGGTCAAACTGAGCCATGTGAATGTATTTTAAATTATATATTCAATGTGATTTGGATTTAAATTAAAATTAATGTCATGTCATTTATAATTAACCAAAGAGTTGGTTCATTTAATCTAGGAGGCATTTGAGGCCAATTTGAACCCCTTAAAGAGCAAGATGTGATTTAGGGAAAAATTAAAAGTTTGATTCTATCATGAATTGATCCAATTAGATAAATTATGAAATTAGGGGCATTATTTGGGAAATATTGAACCCCTAAACTAAATTTATGGCTCAATCAATTATATAACATGTATACAACATGTATGTCTTAACTGACCCTACTTTTATCATAAATGCAAACATGTTTAAGTAATTGTCATAAATAATTGAACAAGTAACTCAAATTTTATTTAATTGCCTTATTGATTGGAACCTATATCTGATATCTTAAACCCTAGACCCTATAACATTTAACTTAAACCTTAAACCCTATACCATTTACCTTAAACCCTAAGCCATAATCCCTAAATCACAAACCCTTTAAATTGTAAACCCTAAACCAATAAATGTAGTCCCAATTAACATCCTTTATATATAGTAACAATTAGGATCACAAGGATGAACTTCATTAAAATTGCATCACTCATTAGCACAATTGACTTCATAGGCTCAATCTGTGATGATGTGTGGGCTAATTGAGCCCAAAATCACATTCTTTACTCATGAATCTAGGTTCAAGGAGCTCATATTTTCCCCAATCACCATCATGATTGTAAATTATATACCCTAAAACCTATACCCTAAGCCCTAATCCCTAAATTTCCTAATCCCTAAACTCTAAACCATAAATATAAACTCTTTAAACCTTAAACCAATCATTTTATCCAAAATTAACATCATTTAGACTAAGATTTAAGTTTATAGGGCTCAGTTTGGCCTAAATCACATGATTGATTACCCCATTTGACTAATTCACTCAATTTATATGATGACATGGGGTATAATGACAACCCAAAAACATATTCTATAGTCATAAATGGGTTCAAGTGATTCAAATTATGCTCAATTATCTTTGTAATTGACCCTATGTACCCTAAACCATATATACATTAAAATGTAAGCCCTAAACCATAAACCCTAAACATTATAACCTAAATTTTAAACCATAAACTTTCCTTATTTACCAATTAATTTAGTCATAATTAACATCCTTTGTTGTAAGAATTAGGTTCACATGGCATAGAGAAATTAGACATTATATACAAGTCCTTAAACCTAAACCCTAATTCCTAATCCCTAATCTCTAAAACATAAATTGTAATCCCTATGCCCTAATTCCCACTACATACTACAAACATACATGCCTTATGATATAACTAATTGTATCACGAGATGTCATAAAATTCACTTTTTAATCTTATGGCCAAAACTTAGCCTTTGGAGTACTAATTTAGTTGTTCATCTGAAGTAAAATGGGGATATTTTGAGCCCCTTCAACCTGCATAACTATAAAATGTGATTTTGGGGTTGGTCATCTCCAATTTCATTATCTTGATTGAAGAAAAGAAATATTATTTACTCATATGCAAATTCTACATGTATATAATGTGGGTTTAAGCACAATAAACTCGAAATCATAAACTAATGAATGTAAATGTCAATTAGTTAAATTATGGAGGTAATTAGGGTCAAAATGAGCCACATGAACCTATTTTTAATTGTATATTATTTGATTTGGAGTGAAATTAACCCTAATGTCATGTCATATACAATTAAACAAAGAGTTGATTCATTTAATCTAGGAGGCATTTAAGGCCAATTTCAACCCCTTCAAGACCAAGATATGATTTGGGACAAAATCAAAAGATCTATTCTATCATGAATTAATCCAATTAGTTAATCTGTGCAATTAAGGGCATGATCTAGGCAAAATTGAGCCCATAAACCAAATATATGGCTCATTCAATTGTATAACATGTATTTAACATGTACATGGCATAATTGACCCTAATTTTATCAAAAATGTAAACATGAAGGTAATTATCATAAATAGGTGAACAAGCAACTCAAATGTTCTTTAATTACCTTATTGATTGGACCCTATATCTAATATATTAAACCCTAAACCCTGTACCATTTAACTTTAACCTTAAATCCTGTATCATTTACCTTAAACCCTAAGCCATAAGCCATAAACCCTAAACCCTTTAAATTTTAGACCCTAAACCAATAAATTTATCCCTAATTGACATCCTTTATATATATATATATATATATATATATAGTAAGAATTAGGTTCACAGGGATGAACTTAGTCAAAATCACATCACTCATTAAACCACAATTGACTTAATTAGCTCAATATATGATGGTGTGGGGCTAATTGAGCTCAAAATCACATTCTTTAATCATAGATATAGGTTCAAAGAGCTCAAATTTGCCCCAATTACCTTCATGATTGTACTTTGCATACCCTAATCCCTAATCCCTAATCCTTAAATTCCATAATCCCTAAACTCTAAACCATAAATATAAACTCTTTAAACCTTGATCTAATCATTTTAGCCCAAATTAACGTCATTTAAAGTAAGAATTAAGTTGATAGGGCTCAATTTGACCTAAATAATAGGATTGATTACCCCATTTGACTAATTCACTCAATTTGCATGATGACATGGGGTATAATGACAACCCAAAAACACATTCTATAGTCACAAATGGGTCTAAATGATAAAAACTAAACTCAATTATATTGACGAATGACCTTATGTACCCTAAACCATAAATACATTAAAACCTAAGACCGAAACCATACACCATAAACACTATACCCTAAATTATAAACCATAAGCTTTCCCTATTTACCAATTGATTTAGTCCCAATTAACATCCTTTTTAGTAAGAATTAGGTTCACATGGCATAGATAGATTAGACATTATATACAAGTCCTTAAACCTAAACCCTATGCCCTAATCCCTAAAACATAAATTATAAACCCTATGCCCTAATTCCATAAACATACATGCCTTATGATATAACTAATTTTATCATGAGATGTCATAAAATGCTTTTTTTAAACCTATGGCCAAAACTTAGCCTTTGGAGTACCAATCTAGTTGTGTCTCTAAAGCAAATTGGGGTTATTTCAAGCCCTTTCAACCTAATTGCATGACTATACATTATATACCCTAAAACCTATACCCTAAGCCCTAATCATTAAAATTCATAATCCCTAAACTCTAAACCATAAATATAAACTCTTTAAACACTAAAACAATAATTTTAGCTCAAATTAACATCATTTAGAATAAGAATTATCATTTTGATTGACCTTGTGTACCCTAAACCTAAGCCTTAAACAATATACCCTAAATTGTAAACCAAAAACTTTCCTTATTTACCAATTGATTTAGTCCCAATTAACATCCTTTGTAATAAAAATTAGGTTCACACATGGCATAGAGAGATTAGACATTATATACATCCTTAAACCTAAACTATGCATGCTCTGATCCCTAAACCCTAAAACATGAATTTTAATCCCTAATTCCTAAAACCTATGCACTAATGTCTTAATTCCTAATCCATAATCTCTAATCTATATTAAGCATAATGCAATCACATTATTTAATAACATAACTGTGTTATTTTTAATATAGATAATACTCAGTTGTCAATGTCAATTTTTAACCCTAACTGAGTATTAAGAATAACGTGATCCCATTATTACATAATGTGATCATGTTATTCTTAATATACACTTATGAATATGTATGTTGAATTAGAACCTAGCATAACAAATAACATGACTACATTATGTAATAATGTGATCACATTATATAATGAAACTACATTATATAATGCAATCACATTATTATTATTATTATATACTAAGCTCAATTTTCAATTTATACTTTTAATCAAAATTGATAATTCTATCCCCACAAACATTCTCTGCATACTTCTACAGGACCTATGGTACCTGTGTACTTGACCCCACCTTTGAAAAGTTATCAATTGTCCTTGATGGGTGACAGATCATATTCAAGGAAGATGAAGATATTTAAGAAAAAAAATTAAAGTAATTATAATATTTTAGATAGAAATACAAGATATAAATGCAAAAACATTATGGTAGACAAGGTACAAACCTTAATCCTAATGACCCAAATGCCATAAATAATGAGCTAATTGACAATAATGAATTAAACAATGATGAAATTTACCATACTGAATTGAATAATTATGAAATTGACCATAATGAAATGAATAATAATGAAATTGACAATAATGAATTAGATAATGTTCAAATTTTACATTCAAACTTCCAATTTTTTGATTTTGTTGATGATGAGTCTATGTATGATGCTTCACCCCCCATGAATGAATAAAATTTTGATGGAAACAAATAATGATGAAATTGAACATCATGAAAATTTCATGGAAACATATAATGAATAAATAAACAATGAAAAAGTGTCATCCCACCTCTAAATAATGAAATTAATAATGATTTTGAAATACCCTCTCAACAAATCCCACTATTAACAACACCTCCAAGAATTATGCATAGAAAAGATAAGTAATTAATTGAAGTCAATGAAAATATTTTAGAACCAAGGCATAAAAAAATGTCTGATCATCATTCAAGAAGACTGGATCAACAAATTTTGGATACTTTATTTCAAATTTGTATTATGATAGTCAAAGATATCAATTATTTGTTTCATTGATAAAATTGATTAAATGAGACCTATAATGTACACATTAGGAATAAGAACATATAACATGGATGATGAAAGCAATGAAATTATTGAAAATTTACATGATCCATATCATATTGTAGGCCCAAAATCATGTACCCAAGATTGCAATGTTGCTTGTCATATACTTATAACTTGTTCAATAAGTGACAAAATAGTGAAAAAAAGAATGGTTTCAAAAATAAGTTGAACACTTAATACAAATTAAAAAACATTAATGAAATCAATTAAAATATGTGAAAGACTTAATGAACCTAATACCAATGATCTCTGGGCATTCTATGGTATACTTCTATGAAAAGACAAGGCTAAAGCCAATACTCTCAAAGAGTTACTTGCTCAATTTTGGAAAGATAATACAAGAGTTTTTCCCAATGCAAGAGATTTAGTGAAAAGAATAGTTGGTTCTCGTAATCATGAACCACATCCAAAAAAATTATTGTATATGACTCAAACATAAATTTACTCTAAATTTTTAGAAAAATATCCACAAATTTCTATTTTTCAAAGATATTTTGAGATGGCCAAACCTTTTTGTGTAAAAATAAATCACATGCACACCACTTATTGTTGTAGGCAACATGTTTAATTTTCAATACACTATGATATTATTTACTATATTCATTGTAATTTACATACTAACAAAATTTTGTAAGAGTTTGGCATTGAATTTACACCAAAATCATCTAGGGAATTTATTCCAACTATCTTTTACAAAAGACTAGATGGACAATTATTTTACAACAAATCATGTTTAAATGGAAATTATAGTATTTGTGGTGGATTGCCAGAATTAAAAAATGTATCTATGAGGAGATTACAATTAAAATTGGATAAGAATTAGTTGTTTTAAGAAAATATAAATTAGTGACTTATAAATTAAAAGATGGTAAAGAATCTAAAAGGTGTGAGCTTGTTACAAAAAAGATACATGCTTTAAAATTTTTGGTCAAATTTAGAGAGAAGATTATTTATGAGTATGCAAGGCACACACATAGGGATATATGGTTGGATGAAAATTTTAAGATAAGAAAGGATACATTCCCACTTGGTTCAATTGTTTCAATAGTTGACTTTGCTAAAAATTACACTTTCAAACCCCAAATGAAAGTTTAATTATAGTATTATAACTCATCACAAGTTGCCATATTCATGCATATAGCATTCATGCATGCACATGATAATACAGAGCAATAATGGAAAATATTAAGGGATTACCTTTTATATATCAATGATGATCTATCACATTATTTAGAGTATGTTCAAGGTTCTTTTCATAAGTTCTATGAATATTTGAGTCAGAGGAACATTAATTTTAATCAACATTATATTTGGTCAGATAATTATACATCACAATTTAAAAATACATGGATATTTTATTGGTTGAGCAAGATGCACATTACCACTAATGTAGAACACATTTTGATTTTTACTAGGGTTGGCCATGGAAAAGGGAATCATGATGGTGCTGGAGCATGTGTAAATAGATATATTTCAAGGGAGGAGTTGAAATTTGAAGATGGTGTTTATTTGACAAATGCAAAAATTATGGTTGAATGGTGTGATGAGAATATGTTTCTTGGTGATCAACCAAATTCTACCATTCGTAGACATTTCTAGTTGATGGAGGAAGAACACTTGGTAAATTATGAGGATTGTATGACTCTAATGGGTTCAAATGACCTCCATTCATTATGTAGTTCAAATGCAAGTTCTTGGACTATTTATATGATACACTTGGCATGTTTCTATTTTGCATGTGTGGACTTTGTTTGGAATGAGTGTGAGTTATGAGAGTGGGTGGATGATTAGAGTTATAAAATTCTAATTCCCATCAACACATATCAAGTTCTAATAGAATTTTAACTTACAAATATGACATCATCAGATGACTATAACCATGTATCTAATCTAATGCAGTCAGGTAGAATATTTTTCATTGTGTACAATTTATTCTCATTATAAATCTTCATATTGTCACTAAAAATAGTTTTTTGTGATACAGGGCATGTTTTTTTAGTTATTTAAAATGATTATAATGAAGAGGGAATTGATTACTACTTGTGTCGGTGTGTAGAGAGAAATAAAAAATTGACTTCCCTAGTTATAGATCAAGAAAACATTAACTATCCCATTGGGTCGGTGGTAGTCATTAGAACTTGGTTTTGATGATATCCTATAAAATATTTAGATCAATGGTTGTTTGAAAATATTGTACATAGTAATATACTAAACTATTCAAATATTATTCTTGTAACGAATATTAAATTATAAAAATATCATGGGATGCTATTAAATAGAAAACTATGAAAAGTTTATGAGTCAGACCATGAAGTTATTCTTGATATTATCAAGGTTAGAGCATATGTCAGTGGTTTGTTGGATTAAAATACATGGGTATGTTGAATTATTAAATGTATATGTAATAAATTTTACCAAATATTTTTTATTTTCTAGGTAGTACGTATGAATTTCATTTTTAATTACTTACTAATTTTTTTTGTAGGTTAGTGCGAGATAAGCTTCCACCTTCATGTGGTTGGCACTGTCAATAGTGAATTATATATTATTAAAACTAATATAAGATCAACTTGGATGTGATCAAATATCAATTAATGCATTATAGGTCTTGTTTTATAGGTGTTTGAACTTAGGCTAAAAAAATACATTTTCTTGTGTTAGGAAGGGCATTCTTGAGGCCAGACTGGGTGGTGGGTTTGTTAATCAGGCATAATGAGAGGCCAATAACCTAGTAATACACCTTATTTTCCCCCCCTTGGATGTGCTTTTAGTGTCATTTTTCAATCAGGAAGCATCTAAACCAAAGTTTTACAACCACAACTTAAACTTTGACAACATTTGTTATTAGTGTTTATGTGCTCTAGAACGGTAGTGAAATGCACTTATAAGTGGTTATAAATGTTGTGGTACTATGATAACATGTAATTTTCCTATTTATATGTGATAAAATTTATATATTCCCAATTTTAGGCATCAGAGGTATAAATTCTAGTTAGAGCTCAAGAAGTTGCTTTTCCAATGCCAAAAAGTTGCATTTTTGGACCCCTCACTATAACTTATCCAACAGATTACTCTCAAATATTTCACCTAAGTGATATGGAGTGTAATTATAAATATTAAATAGGTATAAAAAAAATATTTTATAGTTCAAAAAAATGACTTACAAGTTTTGTTTTATGCGTGTTTAAACTTAGGCTAAAAAATCCATTTTTCTTGTATTGGGAAGGGCATTCTTAAGGTCAAAATGGGTGGTGGGTTTGTCAATCGTGCCTGATGGGAGGATAATAACCTGGTCCTAGATGTTATACACCCCTTTGAGCATGTTTATAGTGTCATTTTTTAGTCAGGGAGCATTGAAACTAGATTTATGCAACCATAACTTAAACTTTGACAACATTTATTATCAATGTTTTTGTGCTCTAGAATGATAATGAAAATGTACTTCTAGGTAGATTTGAATGTTGTGGTAGTTTTATAACATGTAATTTACCTATTTTTACATTATAAATGTGATGTATTCCTAAGTGAAGGTTTTAGAGGTATAAATGGTAGTTACATCTCAAGAAGTTGCTTGTTCAATGCCAAAAAGTATCATTTTTATACCCATCATTACAACTTGTCCAACAGATTTCTCTCAAATATTTCACCTAAGTGATTTAGGGTATGATTATAATGATTAAATAGGTAGTTAAGGGATCTAATTATTCATGAAAATGACTTACAAGTTTCTTTTTATGTATGTTTAAACTTAGTCTAGAAATTTCCATTTTTCTTGTATTGGGAAGGGCATTTTTGAGGCTAGAATGGGTGGTGGGTTTATCAATCGGGCCTGATGGGAGGCCCAAAACCTGGTCATAGATGTTATCCTAGCCCCCCAATGTGTTGGTAGTGTCATTTTTTTTTCAAGAATTATCAAAACCACAATTTTATAACCATAACTTATACTTTGACAATATTTATTGTTAGTGTTTCCACGCTCCAAAATGGTAGTGAAAATGCACTTTCAAGTGGATTTGAATGTTATGGTGGTGGGATAACATGTAATTTGCCTATATAGATGTGTTAAAAGTTATATATTCCTAATTGGAGGTCTTAGAGGCATAAATCATAGTTGGAGCTCAAGACGTTGCTTATTCAATGCTAAAAAGTTATATTTTTTGACCCATCACTACAACTTATCCAACGGATTGCTATTAAATATTATGATAGGTAGTCACTATACCTTTCATTTAACCAGTCAATGGATTGGTTTTATTTTATATCAGGGCCAGTGTCCAAGGATATATGCAATGAAATGTTAGATATTTGAGTTAACAACTCATTATTTGGGGGTGTTTACTTTGTTGTTGATGTTTGAATCCTAAGGGTAGCAAATAAGATTATAATTCTATGTTGTAGAAAAGGTAAATCTTGAAATTTTTGCTAACTAAATATTCCTGATGGCATTCCTTGTTAAAAGGATTATTCAGTTCACACCATCAACATCCAGAACATAAACATCTAGCATAAGACACTACAATGTCTTCACTTGACTTGTTTGATTGGGTAGGATAGTGTTGTATTTCATAATGTGAGAATGATGATTACCTATTGTCACCTAGACTACTTCTTGATATATGATGAATATGGAGTTGAGTTTTTTTAGTCAACAAACTTTCCTATTAACTTTACTCTTATGAAAATTTAAAGACACGCTTTGCATAAAGGAAACTCACTTGCATTAAACTAAAACAAACATTGCATTTAATGAAATCACACTTGCATTAAAAGAAACACACTTTGTGTTAAAATGGAAATCACACTTGTAGTAAAATGAAATATACTTATATCAAAAGAGATACACTTTCAAACTATAAACTAGAAATACCAATTATCTTGATCTTTGGAGAGAAGTGGTCCCTTACTTCTTCCTCAAAATAGGATCAACTTTAACTCAATATTGGAATAGAATGTTGTATTTTATTCATAATTCATTATCAAAAGGAACATATACATATGCTATGAATTCTACTACAAAATTACACTTGAATGTTTCCTAATTTTATTTTATTACCTTGGAATGATAAGCAAACATGTACTTAAAGCACATCTCAATGACTATTCTAAGAATACAAAATTTGGTGATCTAAAAAATAAAATTCACTTATTCTAAATAGAATATATATGAATTATATCCCACACTTATATGAGGCATTGGAATTGATTCAACTAACAATAGACTAAGTATAACTAGCATATATCTGAAGAGATTATGTTTAGATTTATAAAATAGAAATATATTTATATTTGGATCATTTTATAATATTACTATGAATAGTAATGTCTAAAATAATATATCTAAAAATGGAAAATCTATGTATGTATATTATATATCATTGGAGTTACTATACTAATCTGTAGAGTACAGCTAGGCATATTTAGAGCATGGTTGGATAGGTCTTCAAAGCTTCATCAGAACATCTTCAAAGCCACTTGGGTGGATCTTCAAAGCTTTGATGGAACATATTTAGAGTTTCCTGGTAGATCTTTAAATCTTCAATATAAAATCTTGGTACCTCAATGGAGTATCTTCAGAGTTTCTTATGTAGATCTTCATAGTTCACTGTGTTTTATGTCGAGTCTTCAAAACTATTACCAAAAACGGTGTTGCCAAAACTATTGATGACTTATCTTTCCATATAGATGCATCTCTGTATGCAAAAATTTACTCATTTCATCAAGTTAGACACAAATAATAAGATATATAATCAATAATGTATCACATATAAATAAAATATAATTTGTTTTATTATGTTTGGGAAACTAGGGTTAGTTTCTAAATAATAAAAGGGCTGGATTAAGGGGTAAAATATAGTCAAGTTTAGTAAAACACATATTTATACCAATTTGACAAAATTAATTACATGGGGAAAAAAATTGACTAATTTGGGCAAAATAGTCATCTACAAGTTCTGGAATAGTCCAAAAATAGTCAGGAACAGTCATGAATAAGGATTCATTTCTAGATCTATAACTCAAATTTGCTCTAGATAGGAGCTCCAAGTTTGGATAGGAGTGCCCATTACTATTTTTGGATAAGAACACTCATCACTACTATCTAGATAGGAGCATTTGTCATTGTTGTCCATTTTGATTTTTGATTTTTGATTTTAGATTCTAGTGCAATCTGATTTTAGGGTCTTGAAGGTGTCCTTATTTCTTCATGATATCCTATTTGTGCTACTGTATGACCTATTTTCTTATTAAACCCTAAGTATACCTAAAAACACAAAACTAAAAACATATCAAAGGCCAAAAGGGAAAAAAAATAGGTTAGGGAAATTATGATCACATGATTACTTAGATTAATCCTCAAGATAGGGTCTCATATTAAATTTAGTTCTCCCTTAGGGAACATGCATAATCAATGTGCACCGTAGATTTAAGAATGAACTTTTACCTATGCCCTTCCTTGATCAAGCATGAAAATCTATGTGTGATGCAGAATTTTGAGCTATACTATTGACTGATTTTAATTATTCAGTGTGCCAAAGTAGTAAGTGTTAGATATAAAATGCCTTGTGAAGTATTTTATATAGGAGACTCTTTATTTTAAATTTAGGAGCTTTATTCATGCCATCCAACATCAAAAAGATAAATAAAACTTAAAGGAGGAGATAATAAGGGTTCAAGACCTATTAAGTAAGAAAAAATGATCATTAGACAACAGTGCTAGGGAGGACAGGAGCATCAGGTGTTATAGTCCACCAAAATTTTATTGTCTTAGACTCATAAAAATAGGTTGGGACTGACACAAGCCAATTCTAGAGGTCTTTGGGGTATAGATCAGTTGATTGAGATAATGGAAAGGTGACAAAAGCAAGATATAAGACCAAAACAAGCAAAATAAAGACATGACTAATACAAACAAGGCTCGTATTCTCCAGTTAGAGTCTCTAGTAAAGAGGACTTTGAAAAGACATGATATGTGTGGTTGCTTGACCAATTTAAGGTGTATAAATCCCCCCCCCCTTTTATTTTAGTGATGCAATGAAATGAAATATTAGATTAAAAGAAAGAAGAAGAAAATGCATACCTAAACCTACTTACATAGAGGTGAATGTGTTGTGAGGGTCTAACTCACTTCTTGGCTACGGAATTAGATAAAGAGCTGAATAGTACCTAAAGAGAGAAGGAATCCATGGAGTGGATGCCCCCTATACTGAATTTGAATGTAGAATCTATGTATCATGGAGGAGGGAAATGCTTTCCTCCTATGTTGAATATGACTGAAGATGAAGAATGCTCAGAGGCCCAAAACCAATGTTTGTCCTTTGTCCCACATAAACTCATGTAATCTAGATGTATGTATAAAATTTGTATGCTCTGAAGAGAAAAATATATCATGCCCCCACTCTAAATATCTAAACTGGAACTAAGAAGTGCTCAGAGGCCTAAAACCAATATTTGTCCTCTATTGCGTATAAACTCATGTAGTCTGGATTTGATTAATACAATGGACCAACTGATGCAGATGGCCATGCAATCTAACTTGGGTATAGTTGGGTGTATTATAAAAATATATTCAATGTGCAAGAATAGAGTGAAATTTCTTACCATTCCATGTCTAATATTGAGTGATGACTAGCATGAACAATCTGTGTCATGCCTCTAAATTCAATATGTGTGTGTTTCATCTATACAATTTGGTAATCTATATAACCACATGTGATATGACATATCTTTCCATGCCTCACGTAAAAATAGAGACCAAAACACTGTGCTCTGCACTATGCCTATAGTATGCTATCTAATTCTATAATTATGTCATGTTGTATGAAGTTGTATATGTGAGGTGTGTATCATGTACATGCCCCTAAATCTACTATCTGAGACTATATCTATATTGAGATCACTATGAATCCATATAATCTAAACCACTATATTTGAATAATCTATGTATCTATAAACTAAAGGTATATCCCTCTGAATGTCCTAAGTAATGTTGAGTGACCCACATAATCTGAGTCACTATATATTTCGACCAATCTGAGCTAATAATATGAATGTTGGATGTGTAAAAACCATGGTGTATCCACTTACGAGATTGGATGGGTATGTTTGATAAGTGTAGAAATAGGAATAGTATGAATGATGCCCCCTTTTGGGGAGAGGGACAAAATCTATGATAGAGGAGGTTGAGCCAAAAGTCATGACTAGTGGCATAGTAATAGAAACAAGGTTGGTATGTTGTGAATAGATTAAAAGGTTATTTGATTTATTAGATTATGTTATTGAGAGTGGAACACATTTTGATTGGTGATGACTTGGTATTATTGATTGATATATGTGTTACTTTTGGTGATGCAGGGTGAGGTGCAGATGAGAGATTTCTATAGGGGTCGAGTGATGAAGACATTGAAGCTACTACAGCTATCTATTGATGAGAGAGAAGTTATGGATAGGGTGGGGTTAGGTCATGTGTGTGACCTAGGTATAGTGTAGTGGGTCTAATATTGATGACCACCTTATGTGAGAGGCAGAATGTAGATACATGTACTTTATGGCTTCCTATAGGGGAGATGACTATGACTTTGGAGGATGTGTATTGTATACTACATTTATCTATTAGTGGGTGGTGAGTGATGATACATGATGACATGGGTGCTGATGTGATTGATCATGCATCTTTGTACTTTGTTGGTATGACCTTGAGTACACATTAGAGAGGTAGTGATAGTGATGTGCTACTATCCATCATTATGTAGTCTAATGTAATGTGCTTATAGAAGTGGTTGGCTATTTTATTGGAATCTTTTTTTGTTGTGGATGGGAATAGAGTATCTATTACATATAGGATGCATAGGATTGTACACAGAGTGGAAGTATATGGCACTATATTCTCATGGGGGAGGATTATGCTAGCCCACCTATATAAGGACCTCTACAAGTTTACACAAGAGTCATTTAGTGGTAGGGTGACTTTGGTGACCTTATTTCATTATTAGGCCTATGAGCACATAGAATTTGTGTGGATAATTGACTTATTGAGGGTAGAATAGGTACCTCCACAACCATTCAGGTAGTAGTGGATGAGAATAGTGTCTATTCAATCCAATGGGATGGACCATTATAGGTAGGTTTTAGATATATTAGTGCCTAAAAAAATTATATGGAGGCCTTACATAATATTTATTAGGTGGGTATAGGATGGAGTATAAATATGATACATGAGGGTCAGTTGTTGGATACATGACTGCTGGGGTGGAGTATATGAGCACTTTCAATATGATCATGTAACTAGATATTTTGGGGTTCCATAAGATGTACCCCCAATACCATGGGTGTGGGTGAGGAATACATGAGCATCTATGAGGGCAAGAGCTCATGCAAGGCCTACTAAGGCTAAGCTCACACCATTACCTTTATATGTGAGGGATGTGGTAATAGATATTCTAGTTATGGATGACATTGGATGTATAGATGTGTATACTACATGGTGGGCTAGGCAATGATGGGATATATTGTACCCCATTAATGTAGGGGATGCTCCAGAGTATAAGGATATTGAGCCAATCTAGATGATGTGAGGTAAGAAGTGATTACATTTGAATTATGTATAAATTTGTGCTTTTAGTTTGATTTCAAAGTATATAGATAACGTAGTGCCATACTTTATGCATAGCTAATGTAGTATATAGCTAACGTAGTGGTATAGGATGCCCCTACCTAATTTTGGATCTGTTAGTATGAGGATCATGAATAAGTATATAGATATTTAGAGATGATATGTGGACTTTCATGAGGATCATGTTTAGCTATTAGAGCAAGAGAATCATTGAAAGAGGCATGTTGTAGATTGAGAAGGTGCAGGGCCATCAAGTGCTAGGGCAGATTATGGGACTAGCACTAGTGGAGAGAGTGAGATTGAGAGTGAGGGGTTGACACCTATTCATGACTGATTATACTTGATACCAATGTATATGTATTAAAAAATCATTAAATATATGGATACTTGTTTGATTTTGACTCATGCATATTATGTTATGGAATTTGGAGTATATTGGTATATTTTTTACAAATGGTTTATTAGAAATAATTTATTTGGCATTGATGTTGAGGTTACATATGTTTGGTAAAATGGTATTTAGGATGTGATTTGATTATTGTTGATAGGTTCAAGTGTGATGCTAGTTTTGATTTTGAATCATATGTGAGTAAAAAACTTTGTTGTTTTGTAATTGGTAAATTGATTTGATAAAGTGAATTGGTTTAAGATTGGTAAAATAGGATATTGGTAAGATCAAGATTTGGATAATTTAGTTTGGCTAGGGATGGTTATTTGGTACTATGAATGTTAGTTTTTAGTAGAAGGGGATGTAAGGTATCATTTTGTGCATATCAACTTCATGGCTACTATATCACTATCTAAACCCTAATGGCCAACTAAAAAAGTGGCCATATTGTTCATGATATGTAGGAACATGCCCTTTACCTAATTTTGTTTGTGGTGCACTAATTATAGCTATACGTGGAGACTCTGTAAGATGCAACCTCAATGGATGCACAACTAAAATTATGTGTTGTGAAGGAGGCTCATCTATCAGTAATAATAGTGGATTGTTACATGTAATAATAGCATGTGGCCTCTATTGTGATGAATATGACTAAGTAATAGATCGAGATGGAATTATAACATGTGATGGGGGCTAATCTAATCTCAATCATAGTAGGTTGCTACATGAAATATGTCCCTAAAAACATAGTTATAGTGAATATCTATCTATAACAATACTTTTTGATGTGGGTTCATCTAATCTTAACCATAGCGGGTTACTACATGAGATGGGACCCTAAAAAATCTACTACAGTGCTTATGAATTTATTGGATATGTATATATAACTACACTATGTACTCCATAGACTACACTTCTATATGTAGGTTGTTATCATTGTACTAGTCTTCAAAACCTTTGATTAGGTGGGATAGGAGATCTCCTATGAGGCTTTATTGTAAAAATTGTATTACTCTCACAATGAGTAATAGATGATTCCTATGAAGGAATGTCCTGGGATGACTCAGTCATGGAAGAATAAGGGCTATGGATCCTGATGGAGGATATCTCAGTTCCCCTAGTGTGAATTTTGTGATGTCATTATCAACACATATATTAATACAATCCTTGAGTCTATAACAATCATCATCTCTATGTCCACATATATGATGATAGTTACAAAAGGGTCAATGTGTTTATCTATGTAAGAGATGTGGATCTTGACGATGAGTATAAGGCAATGTGATTAACCTCCTATCTAGTAGTGCTGATAATATGACATATGGGCTATCTCATTTTGAATCAAACTATAGTGGTACCCTATTATTGTTCTCTATAGTACATAGTGTAGGTGGTGCTCTAAAAATTGGCTCTCTATTCTTAACTAGTTGTTTTTCTAGTTGCAGTCTCCTATATTGTTTGGGACATGGTGGATGTTGTGTGTTAGGGGTTGTAAATGGAGGTAATGATGTGAAATATACAGTAAGATGATCAACTGAATATAACTCAATCAATCCCAATTTCTTCTCCAAGGTTAAAACTATATAACATAAGTGCCTAAAAGAGGACTCTGGTTGATATAATATATGCTCTATGAGGGGTTGGTAAAGCCCCTTAATAAATATATTTTGAACCTCTAAATATGTTGGTTTATAGATCAAGCATAGCATGCAAGTCTTAAATCATTAGATATAATCACTAACTAGATTTGAAGTATTCTGATGCAATATGGCAAGTTTATCATATGTAACATGAGGGCCCATGTTTGCTATGTAATATGTAAGAAATGCCTCCTCTAAGTCATCATATGTATGCAAGGAACCAACAAGGAGTAGATGAAAGAACCAATTATGTTCATTACCCACTAATGTCTACTAGAACAACTTAAGTAAATTCAAAGAACTCACATGAGATGGAAAAGCCTTCTAAAAATCTGTAAGGTGTACAAATATATTTCAATTTCCATTAAATTGAGGCAATAATGGTATCTGGAAGTGCTTAGGCAATGAAGCTTTGACAAATGTCTTCAGAAGAGGGTTACCATGTAAGCCATTGGCATCTATCCAAGACTTATAAGCCTTATTTTCCAAAGTAAAGAGATGTACTTGGTTTTGTAATTCACCAACTACATGCATCAAAGAAATAATCTCTTGGGATTGTATACAAGTATCTTGAAGTGGTTTATTTCAACATTGAATTTGATCATTTATTTTAGCCAGGGGAATGCTATATTTATCAATTGGATCATAAAGAGGGGGTGTGCTCACTTGAACCTTTGGAGGAATGGTAAATTGGACCTTATTAGAGGGATGTGGGCTACCATTCTCTTTGGGTGGAGAGTGAGAAACAGATGCTACTATATTAGGGGGTGGCTTGGGAGATTCATTGGTATCTTTGGTATTTAGTGAATCACATTCTAATTGAATAGAAGATGTGATGTTATCATTAACATGTGCATCATTTGAAATAGAATCATGTATAGAAGTAGAAGCAAACTTTTGTAATGAATTGCTTTTGAGAGAAGGAGTGAGAGAAGATTTAGAATCGTGAGATGCATTTTATTGTTCACTATATGCATAATATTCATCATTATTCCATGCATTATCAAAATCAGAATTTTGTTCATTTCGAATAGAAGTAGAAGTATCACTTTCATATTCATTCTCATTATCATATTCATTTCCATGTTCACTATCATAATCATTATCACTTCCATTATCACTAGGGAGAGGGGTAAGAGAAGATATTAATTCTTTTCTAATATGCATTAAATTGTCATGTGAAATTGGAATACTATGTGCATCTATGTTATCCTTGAATAGAATGTGTGCATTATTTTTATTTACAATATGAGAAGTAAGAGTAAGAGATTTATCATTTAGACATTCATTTATAATTATTTTAGATGACAAATTAGAGTTAAGAACATGAGATGGATCATTTG
This sequence comes from Torreya grandis, assembly GCA_037957365.1. Classification (NCBI taxonomy): domain Eukaryota; kingdom Viridiplantae; phylum Streptophyta; class Pinopsida; order Cupressales; family Taxaceae; genus Torreya; species Torreya grandis. Next base: position 789,589 of record JARHVA010003630.1, on the reverse strand, counting down.
AACTATGCATTGGAAATTTTATTCTATTTCATTTATATTGTTGTAATTTGAATATAGAAGTAGCAAAAAAGAGGGAGAAACTAGGTTCAAATGCAATCAAATTATCATCAATGAGAGATTCACTTGGAATTGTGTGACTAATTTGTACATTTGATGTATTATGTATAGGAGAATTGGGTAAAAAGTAACTTTCCCATTTATCAAAATTATTTTCTTTGGAAAAAGGAAGAAAAGAGATAGGTTTAAGAGAAGAAGATGCATCTATTTTTTTTCACTATCACTTTCATATGCATCATCATATTCCTCATTAAAATAATAGTAATTGTTCATTATCAATTAAATTAGTTTCCTTATTTTTAGCTAATGTGTAATTTTGCAAATTTGTCCATTCATTGTCATAATTATGAGAAAAAATTAGAAATTTATGTATAGGATGAGAGGGAAGAAGTGACTTAGTGGCCATTTTATTGATTTCACTAAAGAGGGTATTTAAAAGTAATATTAAGAAAATAAATTCAAGAATGAATACTAACATATAGATTTTGAAAATATTTTTGACACTCCAAATAATTTACAAAATTCCAAAAATTGTAAGGAAGGCTTGGGGTTTGAAGACCTAGTTTGGAAATATAGGGTTTTGGGTTGGAGTTTTAAAATTTTGAAATTATTTCAATAATTTGAATTCTAAAATAAATTTGAAATAAAAAAATGTACAAAAATTTATACAAAAATCTAAATTCTGAAATTGAATTTTTGCACAAAAATGTGAAGGAAAACCCTAGGGGTACCTAAGGTTTTGAGATTTGTTCAAAGTAAGTCAGGTTTACCAAATGTTTTATTGTGTTTGGGAAACTAGGGTTAGTTTGTAAACAATAAAGGGGATGGATTAAGGGTTTAAATACAATGAAGTGTAGTAAAACACATAGTTATATCAATTTGACCAAATTAATTACATGGGGAAAAGAAATGACTTATTTGGGCAAAAGATTCATCTATAGGTTCTAAAATAGTCCAAAAATAGTCAAGAATAGTCAGGAATAAGGATTCATTTCTAGATCTACAACTCAAATTTTCTCTAGATAGGAGCATCAAGTTTGGATAGGAGCACCCGTCACTATTATCTAGATAGAGCATTCATCACTATTGTTTGATTCCAGTGCTATTGTCCATTTTGATTTTTGATTCTGGATTTTAATGCAGTCTGATTTTAGGGTCTTATAAGTGTCCTTGTTTCTTTTTTATCGCTTATATGTGCTATTGTATGAAATATTTTATTCTCAAACCCTAGGTCTACTTATACACACACAAAAAATAACATATTAAAATTTAAAAGAAAAAAATGGGTTAGGGGAAGTATGATCACATGATCTAGAATCCCTATTGTTATGATCATTACCTACATTAACCCTCAAACTAGGGTCTTAGATCAAATTTAATTCTCCCTTAGGAAATGTGCATAATCAATGTGCATGGTAGATGTAAGAATGAACATTTGCCTAGGCCCTTCCTTTATCAAGCATGCAAATCTATGTGTGATGCAGAATTTTAAGCTATATTATGGATTGATTTTAATTATTTAGTGTTCTAAAGTAGTAAGTGATAGATATAAAATGCCTTGTGAAGTCCTTTATATAGGAGATTATTTATTTTGAATGTAGGATCTTTATTCTTGCCAGTCAACATAAAAAAGATAAATAAAACTTAAGGGAGGGGCTAAGAAGGGTTTAGAACCCATTAAGCAAGAAAAAATGACCATTAGATAACAACATTAGGGAGGATAAGAGCACCAAGCATTGCAGTCCATCAGAATTATATTATTTGGGACTCATAAAAATAGGCTAAGACTGACATAGGCCAAGTATAGGGGTCTATAGGGGTATAGATCAGTTAAATGAGATAATGAAAAGGTGACAAAAATGAGAAATAAGACCAAGATAAGCAAAACAAGGACATGGCTAGTGTGAATAAGGCTTGTATTCTCCATTTAGAGTCTCTTTTAAAGAGGACTGTGAAAAGACATGATCGGTGTGGTTTCTTGACCAATTTAGGGTGTATACATAATTGCACTCATTTCTTACTTAGATGAGACCTTAACTATTAAATGTAATGCAATATATAACCAAGAGGCAACACTTATGGATAGTTTATATGAGATATAATGAGATATATAGAATTATTATTAGGTTCCACCTAATTTATATAGGGTGTGATTAGAGTGCTTAAAGAGGTAGGGGAGAGATCTGATGGTTTATGAAATGACTTACAAGTTTCATTTAATATGTGTTTGAACTTAGGCTAAAAATTTGCATTTTGCTTATATTGGGAAGGGTGATCTTGAGGATGGAATGGGTGGTTGGTTTGTTAATCAGGCCTGATGGGAGGCCAAGAACCCAATCATAGATGTTATCTTCCCCTCCCAGATGTGTTAGTAGTGTCAATTTTTAGTCAAAAAGCATTAGAATAATAGTTCTGCTAAACTCTCAGCTTATAGGACATGTTAAAACTTAGGTAAGATGAGTTTTTGTTTGATTTGAGTTTTATTAACTTGTTTAAGGGTTATAACATGTTAAAACTACTAAAATACTACTATAAATATAATTTTGAAGAGATACAAACTCTATTTTGAGAAATTGACCTATTAGAGCAACAACTAGGTCTAGGAACTAGAAACTTAATGAGTAATTGACCTATTTAACTAATGAGTAATTGACCTATTGACCTAATGATTAATTGACCTAATGAGTAATTTAACAATTTAAAATAAGATTGTTTGAGAGTGGATTTTGAATTGAGTTGAGAATAAGAATGGATAAGTGAGGTTGGAATTGTTCATGATCTTAGAGCATATGAATAGGACTTTCATAGCCTTCTTAAACATAGAAGACCAAACTATGCATTAGGCGGTATTATGGGATGATAAAAGGTTTTGGACAAAGATGTATCATTGTCTCATGAGTGACTATTCTATTTCAAGTCGGTAAAGTTTCCTTTTATCAGATTAAAAACATTATAGTCAAGGTCAGGTAGAAGTTCATCTTACAAGTTTAGCAAAGATAAAGCTACAAAGATGAAGAAGTAAAACATTTACATGGTCGCCAAAATGAGTTGAGTGTAGAATATGTATTGATAGAGATTACTTAAGAGGTGAGGGAAAATATAAAGGAACACGAATCATAGAAGGCATACAAGAAGTAGGCCTAGTTTCAAGAAAATCTAGTCAAAAAGGCATTAGAGCCAGGTAAAGGTGAAAGATCAGGTAACTTACATGTATAGTTATATGAGTGATAAATTTGTAAGGATTTATGAATGATTTTATGTCTTTGCATTATACAAGTTTGAACATGATTGGGTAAGGGTTTTAAGAGTAATCAAATTGTGTTAATGATCAGTTGAAAAGTTGTAAGTGGGTGATGACAAATGCAAAATAGATAAGAGTGTCATTAGTAATTGCCACTACACATAATGAAATAAAAACTTTATTTTAAAAAAATATGAGAGACCCAAGATTTATAGCATTGAAAAGAACAATATTTTAATCCTAATTTGTGTATAACATTAAATATTAAATTCGATAGATAATAGTTTGGAAGATTCAAAAACACTATACAATAACGCACAATGAAATAAAAATTAGATAGATTTCCATGATAGGCATACAATATAGGTACATGTGTGCAATGTTAATAATACATAGATTGTCGTCATAGGCATACAAAAAGTTACATCTACCAACATAGTATCTAATGTTGGGTGAATGTCATATATTCATATACAATGCTAAAAATGCATAAATTTCCATATATACATACAAAAAAGTACATCTCATGTAAGGCATCATATTCATCAAATAACCTCCCTCTCTTTGCCTTCCTCAAAGAAGATTCTTCCTAGGATGCCCTGCTAGTAGATGGAGACCCCTCTAATGCCTTGGATTACTCCAAGGTCTGACTATGGGTCCTATGCTCATAGCTTGCTTGTAGATGAACGTGTTTAAATACAAGTATTATTACAAAATTAACATAAAATATATTCAGCCAATTGTAAAGAAATTAGTTTTAATTTACAATAAAAAACAATCATTTAAACTTGCACTTACTACAAGCTCCCAGTCTTGATCAATCTATTATCAATGCTCAAACAAGTCAATGGTAAGATTAACTATTTGAATAGGTATCTAAAATATGGGAGAGACATAAGAAATTGCCCACTAATCATCTGACTGGGACTATCAGATGTCATAGGACAACCCTGCATACACAATACATTCACATAAGTTATATTTACTCCAATTATGTAGTAAAATTATTAAAACAAGTCTATTTTTACAGTTCAAAATTACAAGTTAATATATACCTTACTTCATGTGTAGATGACATTGTAGCAGTAATGCCTATGTCTGTTTTGGCTCACAGAGAGGGAGGAGTGTCTACTTGAGCCATCAATTGTTCATGTAAACAAGGTCTCACTCAATTTTATATAAAGTATCAAAGATATATATGGAAAGTTTTTCTCAATGTAAACCAAGATATATATGGCAACATATTTCAGTGTGCATATCATGAAAATATAATGTAAACCAAGAGTCATGAAAGTATAACTGCCATACAACATGCAATGGTTAAGAATATTAAGTAGTTTACATGCTAGAGGTAATATAAAAATTGTAATACAGGTTAGAAGTGTGAGTGGAAGATTAGGAGGTGAAATAACACTATCACTTTGACAAGGCAAAGTTAGGGAGAGAAAAGGAATAAGAGATATATCAAGAACTCTATCCTTGTAAATCTTCTTTAGATAGAGTAAAATGTAAATAAGTGTCTATAGGTTTATGATCAAACCTATGGTTTTCATATCTCTAGTTAGAGAAGATTCAAGTTATTAATCTACAAGTTCAAAGTGGTGAAACCCAAGTTTCAATACTCTGTCTTCAAACACATTTACAAAGAAGACAAAATAGTCAGTTTAAAGTGTCATTATAAACTATTGAAAGATGAAAAAGGGATAGAGGATCTCTATTAAATGAATTTAAACACATTTAAAGTCTCAATACTATGAAAATTCAAAATACATGGGAAGACTATATGCATCCCAATTGTAACAACTCTGAGTTTGCATAGTCATAAATAAAGACCATATAGAGTTCTTGGAAATAAGTTGAGGATTTAAGATATTATGAATGTTTTGGGATATTATTTTTCCATGTGTGTGATTATTTGAATTTATGTCAAATGAAGGTAAAGGGCCTTAAGGTTTTATTCTATTCTGTTTGTTGACATAGTCATGTTGTAGGGGTATAAAAATTATGTAAAACTACATGTTGGGAGTGATTTATTATTGAGAAAGGAAAAGTAATAGTTTGAGAAGATGTGTGGGGTAAAGTTAGAGCCATTTCAAGCCTTAAAATCTTTGATAAGGGTCAAAAGATCATTATATATCATTTTTTATCTTTTTGGGTAGGTGCAGGACTGAGATAACACAAGTTAGGGTTTGAAAGTAGAAAATGAGATAACAAGTGATTTAACTGATGAAAGTCATTAAAATTTATGAAAAAATGCATTTATATAAGAGGAAGAGGATTTTTAAGGTTTAAATTCGATTTAAGTCTGTATGGTTTAAAGTTGGAATGGTTGGATGTATGAAATGAGATGTAATTGAGTAGGTAGATTCTCTTATGAGTATTATGGAAGGACAAAATCAAAGTAGCATGCAGACCTATGAAAACATATAAGAAGATTGTAAAGAATAGATCAAGGATAACAAAGAGAACATGAAAATAGAGTATGAACTGAGGAGGTTTATGTTAAAATGAAATATTATAGAGGTAGTTGATTAGTACAATGACTTCAAGCAAAGAAGGAGGATTAAGTGAATACAAGGAGGCTTAAGATCCATTGAGTAGGTAAGAGTGAACAAGAAAGACCTAGTAAATGCAAAGTTATCAAAGAGATAAAGAGGTTTAATATAGAAGACAAAGAAGAACAAGAAAATATCAGAGATGGGTATTTGGTAGAGTTAAGTGTGTGTTTCCATCCATATCAGGGAAGCTTGTTAGAGCCTATGCATCAAGATATTTGATAGATAAATTTAACTTAAACTTACAAGGAAAATATACATAAAATAAATGTACATAGAGCATAAGATTAAATCAAAATTTTACCTCTATTTAAGTAAAATGTGTCATCCTAATAGAGACAAATGTAGTAGTGGATAGGCCAATAGTTGGATTTGAATATGTAAATAATGGCTACGTCAAATCAATTGCTGCAAATGTCGATTGTGATGATTAAGACACTGTCACCTCCTACAACATAAAAATGACATATATATTATTCAATTTCTATGTAAATTAATTATTAGCTAAATTAAATTTGCAAATATAAATTAAATTTAATAGGAAATTTATATAAAATGTATGTGCATTTGTGTAGTGGTTGATATCTGGACACCAAATATGCATGCCACAAACTCATCATTCATAAGAATATTATACAATCCCTCTAAACCATAAGCACCATCACCATTAGAAGGTCTAGTGTACATAGTTCCATAATAATTGTAAGGGTAGAGTTGGGTATGCACATTAGGAGGCATATCTCTAGCATTAGTCTGTAAGAGCCTACTTGTATGCTAAATGAGTGTATTAGTGTGTGAACTAAGAGCATGTAGACTGTTGATATCCATAACCTACTAAACTATAGAGGGGATCTCAAGCTCAAGTGGATGTTGGATATAGATCTTCATAGATCGATTAGGAGCATGATGTAAACCTGATCAATCATATGCAGAGCCTTTTCCTCAACCTTGAAATTCACTAAAATCAAAATAATTTAGAATCTCACTGAGGACAAACTCATAGTAGATTTTCCTTTAAAAATATAATGAGATATCATGGTTGCTACATGATGGATAATCAAACACCATCCACTATCAATCTCAAAAATTAGTTGTGATTAAGTTATGTTGGTAGTGATGGATTGGAAAATGTTTAGCGATTATGGGAAATGGGGCATTGGTGGCTGGATTAATGAATAAGGTGCAAATGGAGGCTTTTGATATTTCTTTATTTTTGACCTCAAGTGTTGATAATTTGTCAACATAATAAGCCCTATAACTATCTCTATATGAAGTCCATCTATCAATTTGACTCATTATAGAGTCAATTTGACCAAATAATGTCTCTAGGGAATTGGTTAGATGGGTGAGGTGGGGTTTGGTGGAAGTGGGATCCCTCATTTTCCTAATTAATTCTTCAATTTTAATTTTATTTCCCACAATGTTGTCAATTAGAATCTCCTAACTACTTGGGGGATTTTATGAAAGTGTAGGAGGGTTAGGTAGAGGGATAGGAGGAGGAACAAGAAGGTTTTGTGGAGGGTTAGGAGGAGAAACAAGAGGGTTTTGTGGAGGGTTAACAGGATTAATAGGACAGGGTGTTCAAAACAAACAAATTACAACTAAAAATTAGGGTTAAACAATGAAAATAATGAAAAATTAGGGTTAACAAGTGTATATTTTTAGCACTTACCTATTCTATGTGGTAGCATCATCGATTAATGACTTCTTGGTATGAATTTATCAGCTTCCCGTCAAGATTTTATCTCTCTCACATAAAATGTGATCGTAGAAGGCAAGGATCGCAAAGGAAACTCAAATGTAAAATGATGAATTTGCATTCAGGTTTTGATTTTTTTGTAACACAGGTAATGCAATCATGTTATTAATGTGATCACGTTATTGAAAATAATAATAATGCGATTGTGTTAATAACATGATCCTGTTAATAATGTGATCACGTTGTGGATTGGTAATTACCAAGCCATAATTTAAATATGTGATCGTGTTAGTTAAATAATGCAATCAAAATAATTAAATAATGTGATCACATTATTGATTAATGCAATTATGTTACTTAAAATATCTACGAAATTGTCTCCCAACTCTGTGTACTTACCCTATAGTGGTGTGTATGAAATACTTGTGTGATGTTATATGTTTGTTCAATCATGGTGTATTTATGTGCTTCAATAATGACTTGTGACCTTGGAAGTGTATTTAGACTTACCTCAAGGCTACTTGGGATATGTGGACTTAGAATTGAGATGAATTGATGCTTTATTTTCAAATGTTGTTCAATAATATAGTGTTTTTCAATCATGGGAGCCTCTAGTCAACAAATGGGCATAAAGTATAGCTTTTATAGTGGTCTTTTAGTAATTTCATCAAATGGGGCTTGCAAAATGTGTAGGGTAACCCATTAGGTGAATTTAAAACTAGTGAATTCAAACACTTCTAGCAAGTGGGATAGTCGTAAAGGAGTGGCCTTGTTTGAGGAGCATAGACAACTAAACTGGAAGTGTGGATCAGTATAATAATGAGTTTAGGATACTTAGAATGAAGAATATGACTATTTAGTATCATAATTGATTAAGAGTATAGTATCATCCAATTAAAAGTAGAGGAATAGTAGTTCAAAACCATGGAACTAAGCAAGAGCTAAGTGCGTATAAAAAGATGATCATAAGTGTATTGTTTTATCATTAAATTTTAATTTTAGTGATTACAAATCCTTGCTTAAATGCTTGTGTTAATTTATTGTCCTAATAATTATATGATTTTGTTTTGTATTAATGTAATAGTGTTGGTTTGTATAATTATATATCTATTGCATTCAAATTAGGACTTATTAATGCAAAAATTTATGCATAACATGATAAAATAGATAAAATGGGACCAAAGGACATGGGTGCACTCATATCAACTCATATAATATACATTCTCCTGAAAACATATATTGTATAGTTTTATAAGACCATTAAAAACACAAATAGAAAATAAGGGAACAAAAAAAAATAGTCAAATGTGATACAAACGACCAAAAATTATTAACAAATTCTAAACAAAATCAATAACAAGTACACAATTATCCTAATATATAAATAATTTTATGACAAATAAATGTAAAATAACTATATTTAGGTGTCTATAGTGTAGAAGGTCTCTCACATTGGAGTAACCAAAAAAAAATTGAACAACTTGGTTTAAGGAACTTGGCTTAGAGAGCTAATAAATATCATGATCGTTTTCACTAAGATTGTAGATGTTATTTCTCATGGCATATATTTGGGAGAAATCATTAATTTTTGTGAAAGAGGAGCATTATATATGATTTTGATAGTTGAGAGAAACCATTTAAATCAATAAATATTTTAAAAATCTCAATAGAGATGAAGGGTTAGAATTTTGTAATTTATGGAAATTATTATTCATTTTTTTAAGATATTAGTTAAATTTGTAATTAATAAATATTATAAAATAATATTTTTATTATAAATTTAGTTATTTATATATAGAATTGATATTTATAAATTATTATTCACAATGATAATAAGTTATAATATATGGTTTGAAATATCAATTTTTTAACTTCTTCTAAAAATTGTATAAGCTTTGAAGTCTCATGATCAGTATATATTAATTAATAATATAATTAAATATTTTAAAATATTAATCCAACTTATTATTTTGACTTAAAAATTTAAGATTTATAACATATAAATATTAAGATTAAAATTTTAAATTTTTATAAAAAAATAAAATAAAATATTCAAGATTTATAACATATAAATATTAAGATTAAAATTTTAAATTTTTATAAAAAAATAAAATAAAATATTCAAGTTGATTATTTGAAATTTAAGACACAAATACATACAAAATGATAAAATAATATTTTTTATAAAACAATTAATTAATCATACACTACTTTTAATAAAATTTTTACTTATATATATTTTAATATATAATAAATTTTTAAAATACAAGGGAATAAAAATCCCACTAAAACCAATATAACTAATTATAATTGCTGGTGAAAACCTTGTCACTTAACATTAAAACTAATTAGTCAACAACATTCTAGAGAACGTTGAAAGAGGTACACTTCCAAACCGCGAATCATATTTGTACATACTCATATCAATTGTAGAGAATCTGTGGAGTCTCAACAATGGATCTTTGCATTTCAACTTATTGTCTTATCTTCTCCTGCATTTACCTCACTATCTTTGCAGATCCTCTAAATCCCACAGACTTCTTTCTCCACTCAAACTCCACCGCCAAATATGGTCTCTCTCTGCCTCTCTATTCTACAACGCTTTACTCTCTTCCTGTCACTAGTTTGGTAACCAAGTTCCCCTTCAAATACAACCTAAATCTGATTGTGGATATAACGATGGGCACGCCGCCTCAGAAGCAAAGCATGGTGCTCGACACCGGCAGCGAGCTCTCATGGCTCCAATGCATACAGTCCTTCAATCCACTGCTCTCCTCATCCTACGCCACAATCCACTGCACTTCACCCGTATGCACAAAACAAACCTTCAACTTCCCCCTTCCCACACTCTGCGATGCCAAGCGCTTCTGCCACTTCACATACCCCTACGCCGACGGCACGTCCGTCCAGGGATATCTGGGGACCGACACCCTAACTCTTCCTTCCATTGCCAAAACGGCGGCTCTCAAGATCTCAAACTTCGTTTTCGGTTGCAACATATTGGCGCCCTTGCCCGACACGCCCGGCATCATGGGCCTCGGGCGAGGAGACCTGTCGTTCATTTCACAGGTGCCACCACCCGGGCAGAACAAATTCTCATACTGCATTGCCGACCCGCTCGTAAACTCCAGGGGCGTGCTGCTGTTCGGAGACTCTCCCTTTTCCAAGTATTTACGCTACACGCCGCTGTATACGCTCTCCATTCCGCTGCCGAATTTCAACAGGGTGGCCTACAGCGTGCGGCCGAAAGGCATCAAGGTCGGAAAAAAGCGGGTCGCCATACCCAAATCGGTGTTTGTACCCGACCACACGGGCGCCGGGCAGACCATGATCGACTCCGGCACCCAGTTCAGTTTTCTTGTTGGAGAGGCCTATAACCCTCTCAGGAATGCCTTTCTGCAACATAATCGAGGGACCTTCAACAACAATCTAGACAACAACTTTGTGTTTCAAGGTGCCCTTGATCTGTGTTTCAGCCAGCCTGAAGGATCCCCTTTCCCGCAAGTTAGCCCTGTAACGATGCTGTTCGATTCTCGTGCCCATGTGAAACTCCACAGCCACCAGCTGCTGTATCGATTGCCCAAAACTCTCGTGGAAATCGGGCGGAGCGTTTATTGCTTCACTTTCGGGAACTCGGATTTGATGGCGATCGAGGCCAACATTATCGGTAATTACCATCAGCAGAATCTGTGGGTAGAATATGATCTTCGCAACTCTCGTATTGGATTCGCTAGGGCCAACTGCGGCCTATATCATTAATTGGAGCTGCTACATGCTATCTATTCATCCCAGTTGCAGGCTTAGCAATAATTACAGATAATTACGTGCTCCAAATTACCAATCGATTTTTCTATTTTACACTGATTCATTTAGTCCGACCCGTTTTATGTCGTTTGGGTTAACGTAATGTACTGCCGTGTTTTTAATGAAATGAGGACACAAATATTGCGTCATGTTGCGGATCTTTAGTAATAGAAAGGTGGTTGAAGTTTGCAGGAGGGGACTAAAACTGGTATAAAAACAAATTATTGTGTGATTTACGTCAGTATATATATGTAATTAGAATGGATATTTGACCATAGTGAAAGAAACATATATTAAAAAAATGAGGCTTTCCCAATCATTGATATTGGATTAAGATTAGGTTTAGGGATAAAACTACCCACTTTTATCCATAAGCCTATACCAACATATATTATTTGCACTTAGTTATATTTGTGTTTAAGAAACATGCCAATTATTGTAATTAAATTATTATAATTTAACTATGGTAGTTGCAGACTTGCGAATAATTAGGTCTTCCACACAAAGAAGTGTTTCATTTTCAATTTATACATTTGAGAGCGAATGTCAAAGCTAAAACAGATGCTTACTATTGTAGATCTTGTTACTGTCATTTAGTTATACCGAGGTTGTTCAAATCAAATAGATCGAATATTTAGGTTTGTAGGTGAGTCTCAGTTTGAAAGAATGCGCAAGAATTTGTGTAGAAGATCATTGAAATACATGTTTCAGGGTAGGCCGATCCCATCCAGGCCGTCTAAAGCATGTGGCCTGTCTTTTTGGGTGCTTTTTTGGTCTCATATTACAGGGTAAGTGAGAAATAGCATGTAGACGTGTACAACGTTAAATTTAACACCTACATTTTTAGATAATCTCCATGTATATTTTTAATAGGCAAACTCTTAGTTAATTCATAATTTAATTTATATCCATAATTTGTAAGCATGTATAATGATCTCCGGAGAGTTCTATAGAAGATCATTTATTGTTGCAACTAAAAAATCAATTCGAAGATTACACGAGTTTAGAAAAAAAAGTAAGTTTATGGTTAATATTGAAAGAACAACGTTAATGACAATTTAAGAATTTTGTTATATTGATATTTAATAATTTTTATTAAAATCATTTTTAAAGTCTAATAATTTTGATAAAAAATGATTTTAAAGGTTCAATAGTATTTAGGATATAAAATATAATTTACATTTTATAAATTTATATAAATTGTAAGATTAAAAAATATAAAGTTATAGTCAATGAGATATGGATGAGTTGGTTAAGTGGTTTGGTTGTTTCAAATTCCATCCATGTTTAAATTTCATGAATTGTATATGAAGCTGGTTGTTGCCGTTTATAATTTTGGGGTTAGTTGTGGCCGTTCTTAGTACTTGTACTATTTATGACTATTGGTGTGAATCTCAACGCTATTATTAACTATTACTATGATTCTCAGAGTTGTTCATGGTCATTGGTGTGATTCTCGAACCGTTAGTGAGTAGTATTATGTGGTTAATAAATTTTAAGCTTCGGTCAAAAGTCGTTGTCACTCATTCACACACACACACGCGCACACACACACACACACACACACACACACACACACACACACAATTGTTATTTGAATCAATGTCATTTAGGAAATGTAAGCAAAGCATTTTTTTGGGGATTGGAATACCAAGCATCAATTTAAAGTACATGGTAGTAAAGATAGAATTTCAAATCCGTCTGCCCTATCATTTTCATGTTTCTCTGTTTTGGGAAAAGGTTTATTTCAAGTGACTTTTCACTATCATGCAAATTATGATTTCATCAAAAAAAATTGGCATTGGTTCTTTGATAATCATGATATTTTATTTGAACCTTGGTCCCCCTTTTTTGATGTAGAAGAGGCAATTGTCTCAACTTCTCCAATGTGGCTTACTTTCTATAACCTTCCTCCTATGTTTCATACCCTTGAGCATATTATTTTGTTGATTAATCAAGTTGGATATTTCATTAAATTGGAGGAAAAATATAAGGGAGGCAACATAGCTAGAGCTTGTGCTTTGATTGATCTGTCCAAACCCCTCTTTTTCTCTATTAAGGTGGATTTGTCTCGGGGTTCTTAGTTGTAGTTACTCAGCAACAATGGGCAATGTTATGCCCATTTTTTACCCTAAAGATAGGCACAACACACAACTTAACCAAACAAAACACCAACAAACATGGATAGATACTAGAATCCATTCAATTGTACATTAAAAAATATGACTCTTGCAACTGCCATTAAGACTCACATAGGCATAAGCCACTAATTAAGAAATGTACAAGCCCTAGTTTATTCAATGTAGCACTCATAAATTCATTCACAAGCTCATACTAAATGATAACTATGCTTATGGCATCGAGACAGTCATCAATTTAAACCTAGTTCAAAACTAACGCAACCAACATCCACATGGCTACTTCAGTGGGATCCAAGGCCATGCTATCTTTTTTTTAAGTTCTCAAGGAACTTTATTGCCACGTGGCATCCTATCACTTACCTATGGGTCTAAAAAGATTTTGCATTGCACTGTAGCCCTAAGACCGTGGATCATTGAGATGATGCCACATGGCAACATCTTACTATCTAGCTAGCCAAAAGGTTTTACTCTTTATATGGATTTATCCAAGCCTAAAAACCATTGAGATGATGTCATGTGGAAACATCCCTCTAGCCTTATATCTTGGAGGCAAGCTCCTTGTATGGTCATATTTGGGATCATGGGTTACTAAGATGATGCCATGTGAAAACATTTCACTTGCCTATTGGTCTAAAGGTAAGCTTCTTATAGAATGGTCTCCAAGATCATGGGTCATTGGGATGATGCCATGTGGTAACATCCTATTCACCTAATATTATAGAGGTTTTACACTTTGTATGATCTTCTCTGAGATGATAAGTCACCAGGATGATGTCATGTGGCAACATCTCACTCACCCACTAGCTTGGCACTAACTATACATCAGACCATACTGATGTCACTCTCAAGTTAATAGGATGGTGACATGTGGCTTCCTCTGAACCAATCATCAAAAGTTTTGAAAATGACTAAGACAAATTCAAAATAAAAGGCCAAAGAGATAAATTGACTAAGGTAAAAGGCTGCACAATGACCAATTTAAAAATGATGAAGGCAAAGTTTAAGTGGATCATTGATTCACTAAGAAGGGCCCGACTAAGGTAGAATGATACACAGGGAACTTGATGAATGACTAAGCCCAAGGAAAAGTCAAAAATAGATGAATTTGAAGTCATAAATTGACTAAACCATAGCCAAGAGAAAACTCATAGAAAACTCAATGAATGAGAACTCGTCTAAGGCAAATAAAAATGCTTGCATTAGCTCCTACTAACAACAAGATCTGATCAGAGATCTGAATTTGAAAATGGCTTTAGCATAAAGATAATTCCATAACCAATCAATTTAGTAAATGACAAAGATACATGACAAAGTGCACATAGAAAATACTTAGATGAAGGATAGCAGGTTAAAACAAAGGTAAATCTTACATGTTAATATTTTTTCACCATTAATACATTTAAAACAAAGTCTACCTTCCACATAAGGTCTCTACACTGTAAAAGGATCTTGAACTCACTTAGGTTGACACGAATTGACACTAAACTAATATTTTCATTAGTTTAATTAACTATTGATTAATCATAAGTCAATTTACTCTAGCCATTATATCTTAATAAATTTCTCACTCTTATGATCTGATGGGTCTATACTTTAGAAGATTATACTTCTTTCATTAACACGTATTTCCATTTACTTTATTAAGGCTAAGAGGTTAAACAATACATTTATTAAGATGTAGAAAGACCATTCAAACCTAATGTTGAAGCTTTGTTATAGTTATTATGTAAGAACTAAGCTTTATTAAAAATCTTCTTTGTTTATTAGATGGTCTCGTTATAGGGAATGTTTATAGCAGGTAGTTTACTTAGTAAATTTTCACAAGGCATCCTTTTTACCCTAAATATCATAACCATATAGATATAAATAACCTAATTATATTATTATTGCCAATAACAAACTCACAACTATTTATTTGATTTCCAACCATATTTTTACAAGCTATATCCATTGATTCACTACACCTTATGATTACAAAGGGAGACATAATGCTTATAAATAATCCACTCAAGACAAGGATTTAATCAAGGAAATCAATTTATTAATTTAGTTAAAAGAGCCTAGAAATGTTAAATAATATTTTATACGTATACTATCCTTCCCAAGGTCTTGAAAACCATGTATTCTTACTTAGATACACCTTAGTTTATCAAAATATTCAATCAGAAAGATCACAAAAGTCTATACCCATAACAGGGTCATTATACAATGATCATCTTTCATAAAAATAATATAAGTAGGTTGGATGCACTTAATATTTATCAATAAAAGAGATGACATCCATCAAATACATAACAAGAGGCACAACATTAGGCCTAATTACATAGTGTAGGTCTAGTTAGTCTTCAACAGTGTTCCTCATCCACTCCCAAGTATCTACTGACCATAAGAAGGAACATTCACTACCTAACCTTTTGTCATCGTTAAGTTGTTTCTCTAGACACCCCTGAGCTTGAGACTCCCAAATTTGAGAATGTTTACATCACTTGGAAAAGATAAGGGTGGATATCTATGTAAGGGTGTTTTGACATAAGGGAGAGAGCATGTACCACCTATAGTCCTATTCTCAATTCTTACCCAAGAGATTATAGTCTTAAATACAAGCAAATGAGCATTCAAATGATCATACAAGTGAATTTAAACATTCATAAACATAAAAAAATCAAGATTTCATAGCATAATAAGGCCCATAAAAATATTAGAGTAACAAGAGGGTGTTTCACCCTATTTCTTCCTGCCTATGGTCATGGGAGAGTTGAGTAACCTACCACCATGCCTAGCATAGGAGGAGTTTAACTGATACAACTATGATTTCCAAGTAAGGGTTAAACATTCTTCCACCATGCCCATCACATGATGACTTTGACATGTTACTTTCAAGACATTCATGGGAGGATCAAACAACCTTCCACTGTGCCCAACATAGGAAGACATTAATATGCTACCAACATGAAGATGCTTTCTCATAGACCACCATCACTTAGTGTCACAATAACATAAATTTATTCACATAAGAAAGTAGAAATCATTTCATTTAACTAAGGAGGAACAAATTCTCCAAGGCCCTCAAATGAACAAGCACTACATGGCAACCAATGTACAACCATGGGCAAGACAATAAAATAGATAGAAAAAAAACAAGTGGCATTATTATCCTAAAATCAAAAGATAAAACAAGAATAAAATCATTTTATTCGAAGGAAATAACTGAAAACATGAGTTAATAGGAATCCCACCTATCGAATTCAAGATTGCCTAGGCACTATCCTCTATTTATCTAGACATTATCCATTTTTTTTGCTATCTTATGCTAAATCTATCTGCTTTTAAATGGAAAAAGAAATTCCTAAACTAAGAAAGTTCAACTCCTACATATAGTCATTTTAGAATCAACCAACCACTATTTGCTTGAAAAATCATGCCTTATTACGGGATGATATTTTCCATGTTCAAATAAGGCACATGGCAGCTCTTGTAGGCTTATGTGGTTATTTCCTAGATTCACTAACCTTTTTTCCCACTTGATTGAAGTCTAAGTCAATCAATGGAAGATTTGTTGATCGACCAATAGACAGTCTTGATATTGGCTGAA
Organism: Torreya grandis; assembly: GCA_037957365.1. Taxonomy (NCBI): domain Eukaryota; kingdom Viridiplantae; phylum Streptophyta; class Pinopsida; order Cupressales; family Taxaceae; genus Torreya; species Torreya grandis. The sequence goes on along the minus strand of JARHVA010003630.1, from coordinate 772,500 downwards.
AGATCTTCAAGTTAGGTGATAACAAGTTTTAACAACCAAGATTAAAGGCTAGCTTCCTAAAACATATGTTAAGTCAACACATATGGAAGACTAGGCATCTAATTACTTAATAATGTGTTTAAGATGGTTGTAAGGGTAAAACTGATTAATGATATAACCATGTTTTGCAAAGTCTCTTTCCTTCATTAGCCCTTTTCTTGTTCCTACACACTTGACACACACATCAAATTCATCTAACCTACCATTTGAATCTACAAAATTTAATCAAACAGGGCACTCAATCAATTATAAGCAACCAATATACCAAGGAATACAAGACTTCACATAGTTAGGTTCTCATCACCTTATATGCATTAAATTAATAAATCATTGGTTTATGATCAATGATTAAAACATTATATAAGTCAATAAATATCATATACATAATCAAATTTCATAAATCAACCTTACATAAATGAAATTTACACATCATACTTTCATAAGTAAGCAATCCAAAACAGAATTGATAATAATTATTTATCATGGTTCCCAACACATGAAAAGACTTCATAAATCCTTGTGCATTTCATCTATATGTGAATTAACAACATAATTCATGATTAAAACATATAATTCATTATTTCATAGTCATCTTTGTTAGAGATAAGCACTATGCAAAACATGGCCTTACATCCCCCTCCCCTTATGTAAAATTCTACCTAGAAGTCACTAAAAGAGGTGAGGATACCAAACCCTCAAAGGTGTAGCATCTTCCCAAGTAGCTATTGATTCATCATATTTATCCCATTGGACCTTGACCTGATCTAAGTCTCTGCCTTGAAGTGCCAACACCCTGCACACTAAAATCCTGATGGGATCAAAGTCATAGTCCCATCGATCTCAACCTGTAAGGCCATCTAATCCAATACATGAGAAATGTTAATAACACACTGACATAAAACATAGACATGAAATAAATCATGAACATGAGATAGGATAGGTGGAAATGCTTGGGTATAAGTTACTAGGCCAATAGCCTCCAATAACTCAAATGGTACAATAAAATAAGGTGCCAACTTTGACCCTTTTCCATAATGAATTGGGATTTTATTAGGTTTAAACCTCAATAAAACCTTATCACCAAAATTAAAATATCAATCAATTCTTTTTGCATCAGCATACTTCTTTTGCTAATCCCTAACAATCTCTAGGCGGTGTTATCTTAACTACTTACCACTCCATGTCTTCTAGCATGGCATGACCAATCATGAATTTATCCTCAAGTCAGTCCCAACTTAGTGGGGTTATATAGGACTAACTATACAAATCTTGGAAAGGTGCCATCTTGATTTAACTATTATAGTTATCATTATAACCAAATTCAATAAGATACAAATAGTCTTCCCAATGGTATTGCTAGTACATAACATACATGCACAACATATCTTCCAAGACTTGATTGACTCTCTTAGTCTATCCATCAGTCTTGAGATGGTAGGAAGTACTACAACTAAGTTGTGTGCCCAATGCCTTCTACAAAAAATTTTAAAAGTGAAAAGTATATACCAGATCTTGATCTAAAATAATCTTATGAGGAATCCCATGCAATCTAATATTGTCACCCAGAAAGACCTTTTCCATATAATTGACATTGTGAGTGGTCTTTGTGGGAGAAAAGTGAGCTACATTGGTTAAATTATCCACTGTGACCATGATCACATCATGATGATATGATGAAATAGGCAAGCCTACAATGAAATCCATGGAAATGGTGTCCTATTTCCACTCTAAAAAATCATGAGGATATAAAAATCCTATTGGATGTTGATGCTTAACCTTAACCCTCTAACATTTAAGACCATGAGCAACAAGTTTAGTGATATCATGTCTTAAACTAGCCTAATGATATAATTGACTTAACTTGGCATGCATCTTCTTAAGTCTAGGGTACACTTGGTAAGGATCTCTATGAGACTCAAATAAAATTAACTCATGCAATACACCAAATAAGTAAACATAGATGTGCCCTTTATGGCATAGTAGGCCATCAAGTTCAAGATAATAGAATTCAAACTTCCTTTTTAGAATTGATCTAGAACCTAACAACTGTCTTACTTCCTTGTAGATGTGATCTTTTGGAAGATGATTTAAAATATGGTTTTGTAGGTTAGTACACAAAATCATTATTATCAACTCATGGCATCTTCTAGTCAAGGCATCAGTAACTACATTTTCCTTTCCTTTGATATATAAAATCTCACAGTAATATTTGCACAATAATTATATCCAATGCCTTTATCACATATTAAGGTTAGGATGATCAAATATATGTTGTAAACTAAAATGATCTATTTTTGGTACACAATGGTGACCAAGAAAGAAGTGTCACCATCTTAAGAAAATATGAATGATGGTTTTAAAGTCCATATCATGTGTGACGTATCTCATCTCATAATCTTTGAGTTTATGATATCCATACCCAATAACTCTGCCTTGTTGTGTGAGTATATCTCTTAATCCTTCCTTCGATACATCAATGTAAATAAGGAATTACCTATAGGACTAGTCATATCCAAAATTAGTACAATAGTAAGTCACTTTTTATTCCTTTTTTGGAATTAGGTGTTTAATTCCTAATTAAATAAAGGGGATGAGTTTAGTAAATCAGTAAATAAATATGCTTTGATTAACCTACTAATTTGTGGAAATAGATAGTATTTTACCTTTTTATAAATAAAACAATAGGAAAGAGAATATTCAACTTAGCTTATTTTCAACTATTCTGGACTAAGATGAAGTCTAATACTAGAGGATTAGGACTAGAAAATAGGTTGGAACAAGCCTATAAACTTCATTTTTGAGCTAGATAGTAGCTTCATAAAGTGGACATCCTGCTATCTAATGCTATAGTCCTCTAGCGCTAGTGTCCTAAGTGTAAGAGATTTTTGGGTTCTGTTTAGAATGTATGTGTTACTTTGTCACTAAAATTTCAAAGTTTGGGACCTTATGGAGCTCATTATGTGCCTATTTAAATCACCAATCCTCTTAAGAGCTCTTGGTACTTGAATGCAAACTTGGGAAAAGAGAGGGGGGTTAGTGTGTAAAAGATACATTGGACACATTTCACACCCCGTGTGTGGGCATGCTGCCTACATAAAAATACTCTGAAGAGGGATCAAGATAATGTAGCTCTCCCATTGAAGTGTTTGGTGCAAATACTATGTGATGTATGCAACTATATGAGAAACTAGATGTACTTTGGATGACCAGGGACTAGTTTGAATGCATGAATGAGCTTGTAATAGTCTTGGAAGGTTGTATACAGAGAATAGGGAAGAGTGCTTAAGTTCAATTGATTGTATACTTGCTTATTTCATGTGAATGAGTGTCAACCCTTATAAATGGACAATGAATGGCCTTTTATAGGGAAACTAATGTTCATGGGTTAGATAAGCTTATATTAGGCTGATCAGAGAAAATATAAGGATTTGGGAAAATCTGACCGTTTGAGGCCAAAGTGGATTTGGAAAATAGTGTTAGAAAAAAGACACCATAGGTTTTGGTTCTAGTGTCCAACTTTTGTGCTAATGTCCTAAAAGGATGAGACCTAGGGGAATAGATCTAGGTATGAGAAGACTACCTAGGTCTCAAAAATCTAAGTTTGGGAAGCTATAGATGATTGGGAATCAGTGAAAACCTAGTTGACAAGGGTTATGTGAGAAAGAGAGAGGACCTATAGGTTAGGTGCTATTAGTCATGCCTAAGTCATCAAATTTCATATTTTATATGACTACATTTTCTCTCCTTTATTCTAGTGATGCATCAAAGAAAAATACTAGGATAAAGGAAAAATAAAATCATACTTGAACTTACCTATTAAGGGAGAAGATCATGAAGCTTGTGTGATGTTGGATGTGTGTAGAGAGAGCATAGTGTGAAGTGGGAATCTAAAAATGAAAACATAAAGTAGATTAGTTCTTACTAGATATGCTATATCTAAAATAAGAACATACAAAACCTGAGTAAGGATAAAGAAATGAACAAATACACCTCATCAAGTAGATGAACCAATACCAAACTTTTTGTGATGTTGAGTAAGGTTGAGTAATGCTAGATGTGTTGAGTGATGCTGTACCAAAATTTATATCACAAATAGAGTTGAGTGCTCAATTCCCTAAAAATTAGCTCAAGAATGCAAAGTCTAGCCTTTTGGTTCCATTATCACCTACTAAGTAAAGCCAGATGATCTTGCATGTGATAATCAATTTCTATATTATGTGTCTAATCCCTCTAAATATTTGGCTAAAAAATACAAAGGTTAGCTAGACCTTTGGCTCTATCATTGCCCCATGATGTGAATCTTATGAAGTAATACTGATATATAATGGATGTCATATGAGATGTCTCTTGAATCCCATGAATGTACTCTATTCTAATAATGTGGCGTGGATATCCTAAATTTATGCTAGAAACTAGGCCACTCTTGGCCATTTCAAAAGATGGAGGTTAGGCTTGTATGAAAGCCACTCCAAAACTGATATACTAAGTTTATATAAAATCCAACTAAGGAACTTGAGTACTCATAAAGATAAACTTATGATAAATTTTAAGTTTAATGTGATGCCAACCACCTATAAATGGAGTAAGACACGCAACTACTAAGAATTCCTAAAATAAATTGAAATAAAAAATGAGAAAGAAGATCAATGTGACACGCACATTATCCCCAATTACTGATGTCTAGAACATGGATTATGATCTGGAATTTATGCCAAATACCTAATCTGAAATGGAAGTGAGAAATATCATGTTGTGCAAGATAACCCCTTGTATCTGAGAAAACTATATTTGTAACTACTAAATTTGACTGATCTAGAAGTGCAAAAACTATCCCTGAACTAAACTTTTTGCTTATTTCTAGAAACCTTGAGAATTTTGTTGCCTACACAAAAGCAAAAAAATGTGGACACCCCTATTTTTTTATTATACCATCTTTTTATGGTTCTACTATCCATTTTTGGTGTTATTGTCTTGTGTGAAATCTGACTGCTGATCTGAAACTGTGACTATTTTTCTATTATGATTTGATCAGTATGACCTCTGGATTCTATGCTAAGTGTTTTAAATGCTATTATTTTGACTGTTAAGAGCTTTGGTATATATTACAAACCCTTATTTGATGCCCACTCTTCTAAGGGTAGGAATAATGAACCTATAATGAATTCCCTCAAAAGAAAAAGAGTCATGCAAGTGTGTTAATTTGTATAGATATAACATTGATATTTTGACAAGATATTTTACAGATATAACAATGTTTATAGTTGATAGATTGGTATATCAATAGGGTTATGCCTAGATAGATATAATAATTTATAAGTATGTGTATGATACTTAACTAGATTTTTAAAATTTAGATGTTAATTTTTAGTTGGAAGAATGGAGCATGATATCCATCATGGCATCCAAGAAAGCAAGGTAAATGCATGATATGGATCATGGAATCGCACACATTTGAAGATGCAAACAAGTAAATAAGCATGTCAATAAAGAATCAAGAATCACATAAGAGAGTGGCCAAGGGGCCAAGAAAACAAGGGACATGGGCACATGTAAGTCAAATTAGAAGTCAAGCATGAAAGGCATGTTCAAATGCCACATACACATACAAATGAAGCAAACAATGTTGGCACAAGGGCCACAAACACATGGAAGAGTACAAACAAAAGACATTGGCAATTTCCCTAAGGCACACACATGAATAAAAGTAAAAGACATTGGTAAATTTCCTAAGGCATAAGTAGGAGATAAGCTAGAATTGGAAATGCAATCACACAAGCTATGCTAACCAAGTAGAGAAATCATGTAAATAACTAAGAATAAATACAAACACATCTAACTACTAAAAAAAACATGAAAGTATGAAAAACATGTATAGTACAAGACTGAGCATATGTTAAGAGATACAAAAGTGTTAGATATTAGTGAAATGTCGATATAGAGATCTGTGCAAGCTGTAAAGTAATATACATCAGCATGATAACTTAGAGTGTGTAGTGTAAGAATGACATAACCTGGATAGTGTAGTCATGTATATGATGCCCCCAGTGGGTGTATATATCATTGTGTGTCTCAAAATGTAGAAGTAAGAATGCCCCCTCTATGGGTAGAATGAATCAATCATGTATCTAGATATCACTACACACATTCTAAAGAGATCAAGTGAAGCATGGTAATGTATAAAATCAACATACAATATCATGAAACAACAAATGTAAGTCCTATCATGATAATAGTAATTCAAACCATGGAGGATGCATACAATCAAAATATTTTTGGTGTTTTTTCTAATATATTTGAATGTTTTTATATTTTGAAATATTTGAAGCTATGTACAAGTAAGTTGGGGGAAAAAATAATAACCAATGAGTCTCGAATGTGACTCCCTATCATGGTGTCCTATGTCAAATAATTATATCATGCATGATTGTGAGGCATGAGTGTATGTCTAAGATTATGAAGCTACTATGTGTTGATGATGTAACGGCTCTGAAATATTTAAAGTGGAAACCAAATATGGGGTCCCCCTATAACTCTAAGAAGTGGATGTAACTACAGGGCTCTTAAGGACCCATATAAAAGTAGAAGAAGGATCTCTCAGAGCAGGTTTTATTTGTATAGGTATATGAGATCTCAATGTAAATGATCGAGGTATGCATATTATAGTTGGAATATTTCTAGAATCGTATATCTATGGGGGTGTATGAACTTTCCATACTGGTAATGAGTGTCATGCTTATGGCTAGATCTGAAGTGGAAGTGGAATTGAAATTGAAGAAGAAACTGAAACTAGTGACAAAACTATAACTGGTGACTACAATTTGGTAGATGGCTCTGAAGTGGGGAGTGGTGACTCATAAATAACTCTATCGACTATAATAACCTGATTAGCATGAATGAATTTTATGAATCTATGAAATTTAGAGGGTACTGCTCAGATTTTTAGAATCCATGGGTGACCAAGTAACATATCAAAAACTCCTGCACTAGGGACTATAGTAAAATGTGTGGTCACATGTGTGAGACCAACCTGTAGAGGAAGTGTAATCTCACCTAATGAACTTTGTATGTGCCCACTAAACCCACTAATAACTCTATTTATATGAGTGATATCCTGTGGTGAATAACCCAAATACTACAATGATGTAATGGTGCACATGTTGATGTTGAAACCATTATCGATAAGAACACTCTGAATGGGTTAATTATGAATATGTGCACTAATAAATAGTGCATTATAACTCGAATCATCATCTACAATCTCTTGATCTAAGAATGACATAGAAGGTCTAGTTAGAACTCTAGACTCATACACATCGATCATACCACTAAAAAGATGTGACTCAACTGAAGATGCTTGGTATGTATTAGGTGGAGGATGTGCATGGTATGCATGGTGAACACCTGAGGTGTCCCCTTTCTCTTGTTTAAAATTCTATGGAAATGGATCTAAGAAGATTTTAAAAGCTTTATCTTGTGTTGGCTTTGTCTTTGGAGGCTCAAGTGAAGTGCCTAGATTAATTAGATTATCATCTATCAATTCCTATATCTTATGTCATAAACTAATGCATCTATTTGTAGTGTGGCCTAGTGCCCTATGAAAATCACAAAATGCCTACTGATCATATCCTCATGAAAGAGGTTTTGTTGGATCTACTTCTTGAATAGGTTGGAGGGATATGATGTTACATTCCAATAACTACTGTAAAACCCTAGCTAGAGAAAGTGGTAGATTGGTGAATGTACAATGAGGTGGTGCTAATAAAACCACATGCTGAGGGGGGATCTAAAGTCACATTGACTTTTGGTTGATTATAATTCTTGTTGCCACTAATTTTGACCTTGTATGGAATTTTTTGTTATTCTTATTAGTTGTGTTTGTGATACTTAAATACCTAAGTTTATGCATTGAAATTAGCTTGAATTCTCATTCTTTTAGTGTATGACATAATTTAGTGAAGGAAGAGAATATTTTGAGCATGAATGATTTATGAAGTGATAGAAGAAGGCTCTATTTTAATATATCCTATAATTCTTGATCTACCATGGGGCTAGTCATCTTAGCCAAGATGGTCTTATACCAAAGAACATAGTCTGTGAGGTGCTCATTAGGTTTCTATTTGTGTTGCGCAATTTGTGAATATGAAACCTTATCTCCAATGTTGATACTAAAATATGCTAGGAACATATCTGATAAAGGATTAAAATCTATGACCAATTGATTTGATAGAATATAAAACCATTTTAGTGCATAATCCTTTAGGCTCCATGGAAATAACATGGTAAGTAACCAATCATTGGGTACATAATCCAAGCATGCTACGTGAAATGCTCTCAAATGTGTCTCTGGATCACCCTTGCCATCATATCGAGTAAGCTTGGGTTGAACAAAATTAGGTGGCAAGGGTGTAGAAGAAATATGGCATGCCAATGGTGAATGTTGTAAAGTAAAATAATCCAATGCCTATGTAGGTCTATTAGCACCTTGCTCAAGATGTTTCACCTTGGATTGAAGAGATGTTATCTCTTGCACAAGGGCTACCACATCAAGAGATAGGGATGTACTAGCTATAGATGGTGGCATAGAAGAATGTTGGGATGCTATAGGGGGTTTTTATGATATAGTTTCCCCTATAGTATTATTTACAACTGGCTTCTCTATGGGACTAGAAGATTCAGCCTATTTATCCTTTTTGATTTCCATGATGGACTACAAGATTAGTGTATGGTCTTTGGGTTGTTCCCTGAGTCTATCTTTAAAAATTTATAGAACCAAATATCTTATTCTTTTTTGGGAAATAGGTGTTTAATTCCTAATTAAATAAAGGGTCTGAGTTTAGTAAATCAATAAATAAATATGCTTTTATTAACCTATTGATTTGTGAAAATAGATAGTATTTGACCTTTTTCTAAATATAGTAATAGGAAAGAGAATATTCAACTTAGCTTATTTTCAACTATTCTGGACTAAGATGAAGTTTGATAATAGAGGAGTAGGACTGGGAAATAGGCTAGAATATGCCTATAAACATAATTTTTGAGCTAGATAGTAGCACCATAAAGTGGACACCTTATTATCCGATGTTATAGTCCTTCTTAGACGCTTGTGTCTTGAGGCTAAGAGATTTTTAGGTTCTGTTTGGAATATCTATGTCACCTTATCAATGAATGTTCAAGGTCTAGGATGTCACAAAGCTCATAGTGTGTCTATTTCAATATTCAATCCTATTAGGAGAACCTGGTACTTAAACTTGAATGCAAACTTGGGAAAAGAGAGGGGTGTTAGTGTGTAAAATATATGCTAGATGCATTTCACATCTTGTGTGTGGGCACACTGCCTACATACCAATACTCTGAAGAGGGATGAAGCTAATGTAGTTATTACATTAAATCTCTTGGTGTAAATACTATGTGATGTGTACAAATATATACACAATAGAGGGATGAAGCTAATGTAGTTCTTCCATTAAAGTTCTTGATGTAAATACTCTGTGATGTAGATCTTCCATTAAAGTTTTTGGTGTAGATTGGATGTACTTTGGATGAATAGGGACTAGTTAAAATGCTTGAATGAGCATGGAATAGTCTTGGAAGGTTGTATGTAGAGAATAGGGAAGAGTGCTTAAGTGTAATTTCTTGTATGCTTGCCTCTTTCCTGTGAATGAGTGTTAACCCTTATAAATAGACAATGAATGGCATTTTATATGAAAATTGATGATCATGGGTTAGATGATCTTGTATTAGGATGATAGGGGAAAAGATAAGGATTCAAGAAAATCTAACTATTTGAGGTTAAACTAGATTTGGACAATAGCACAGAAAATAGGACACCCTAGGTTTTGGTGCTAGTGTCCAAATTTGGCACTAATGTCCTAAAAGGATGAGACCTAGGGGTTAGATTTGGGTCTGAGAAGGCTACTTGAGTCTCAAAAATCTAAGTATAGGAATCTATAGATGACTAGGAATTAGTGAAAACCTAGTTGAGAAGGGTTGTGTGAGCAAGAGAGAGGACCCATAGGTTAGGTGCTATTAGCCATGACTGAGTCATCCAATTTCACATCTTATATGACTAAATTTACCCCGCTTTATTCTAGTGATGTAGAAAATTGGAATACTAGGATAAAGGAAAAATAAAAGCATACATGAAATTACCCATTAAGGGAGAAGCTCATGAATCTTGTGTGATGCTGAATATGCATAGAGAGAGCACAGTGTGAATCTTAAAATGAAAATATAAATTATATTAGTCCTTTTTAGATATGCTATATCTAAAATAAGAATGTACAAAATCTAATTAAGGATAGATAAAGTAATGAATACACCTCACTGGGTATGTGATCTAATACCAAACTTATGATACTAAGTGAGGCTAAGTAATGTTAGATGTGCTGAGTGATACTGTACCAAAAGTTATATCATGAATGGAGCTAAGTGCTTAATTCCATAGAAAGTGGTTCAAAAATATAAAGGCTTGCCCTTTGGCTCCTTCGTTGCCTATGAAGTGAAGCTAGATGATCCTGCATGTGATAATCAATGTATGGACTTGGTATCCAGTCCCTCTGAATAGGTGACTCAAGAATATAATGGTTAGTTAGAACTTTGGCTTTATCATTGCCCTGTGATGTGAAGCTCATGAAGTAATATTGGTATAGAATGGATTTCATATGAGATGTCTCTTAAATCCCATGAATGTATTGTGATCTAACAACATGGTATGGATAGCTTGAATGTATGCTAAAAACTAGGCCATTCTTGGCCATTTAAAAATATGGAGGTTAGGCTTGTATGAAATCCACTCTAAAAATGGTGTACTAGGCTTATATGAAATCTAACTCAGGAACTTGAGTAATCAAAAAGCTAAAATTATGAGAAATTTTAACTTGAATGTGATGCTAACCACGTGTAAATGGAGTAAGGCATGCAACTGCTAAAAATGCATGAAATAAATTGAACTTGAAAATGAGAAAGGAGATCAATGTGCTATGTACATTGCCCCCAATTACTAATGTCTAGAACATGGATTTTGATCTGGAAGTTATGCCAACTACCTAATCTAAAATCAAAGTGAGAACCATCATGCTACACATGATAACCCTCCTATATCTAAGAAAATGGTATTTGAAACTACTAAATTTGACTAATCTAGAAGTGCAAAAACCATCCCTAAACTAAATTTTTTGCTTATTTCTAGAAACCTTGAGAATTTTTCTACCTAGATAGAAGTGCTGAAATGTAGACACCCTTGTTTTTGGTGCTACTCTCTTATGTGAAATATGAATGCTAATCTAAAATTTTACCTTTTTATGTTCTAATTTGTCCAGTTTGACCTCTGGATTCTATGATGAGTGTTCTAAATGCTATGGTTTAGAATGTTAGGAGCTTTGGTCTTTGTGACAAACCCATGTTTGATTCCCCCTCTTCTAAGGGGAAGAATGGAGAACCTGTAATGACTGACCTTAGAAGAAAAAGAGTCCTGCAAGTGTGTTAATTTATATAGATATAACATTGATATTTTGACAAGATTTTTTTTGGATATAGCAATGTTTATATTTGATAGATTTTTAGATCAACATGGGTATGCCTAGATAGATATAACAATTTATAAGCATGTGCATGATACTAAACTAGATTTGTAAAATTTAGATGTTAGTTGTTAGTTAGAGAGATGGAGCATGATGTCCATCATGGCATCCAAGAAAGCAAGGTAAATGAATGATATAGATCATGACATTGCACACATTTGAAGATGCAAACAAACATGTGAAGCAAGAAGCACACAAGAGAGTGGTCGAGGGGCCAATCAAACAAGGGACATGGGCACATGTCAGTCAATCTAGAAGTTAAGAATGAAAGGCATGTTCAAATGCCACATAAATACATATACAAGTGAAGCAAACAATGTTGGCACAAGGGCCACAAAAACATGGAAAAGTATAAACAAAGGACATTGGTAAATGTTTTAAGGCACACACATGAGTAAAAGCAAAGGACATTGGTAAATGTCTTAAGATACAAGCAGGAGACAAGATGGAATTGGAAATGCAATCACACAAGCTACACTAAGCAAGCAAAGAAAGCATGTAAATAATTGAGAAGAAATACAAACACATCTAACTACTCAAATCAAATGTGAAAGTATGCAAAGATTGTATATTAAAATAATAGGTTTATCCTAAGAGATACACAAGTGCTAGATACTAGTGAAATATCGATATAGAGATATGTGTAAGCTATAGAGTATTGTACATTATCATGATAACTAAGAGTGTGAAGTGTAATAATGACATAACCTGGATGGCATAGTCATGTAGAAGATGCCCCCAATGGGTGTATATATCATTATGTGTCTCAAAATATATAAGTAAGAATGCCCCCGCTATGGATAGAATGAATCGATCATGTATCTGGATATCAATGTACACACTCCAAAGAGATCAAGTAAAGCATGGTAATGTATAGAATTGACATAAAATAGCATGAAACAACAAATGTAAGTCCTAACATGATAGTAGTAATGAAAAACATGGAGGATACATAAAATCAAAATGTTTTTGGTTTTTTTGATATATTTGAATGTTTTTATATTTTGAAATATTTGAATCTATATACAAGTAAGATGGGGGAAAAAATACTAACTAGTGAGTCTCTAATGAGACTCCCTATCATGGTGTCTTGTGTCAAATAACTATATCATGCATGATCATGAGGCATGAGTGTATGTCTGAGATTGTGAAGCCGCTATGTGTGTATGATGTAACTTCTCTAAAATATATGAAGTGGAAACCAAATGTGGGGTCCCCTTGTAACTTTAAAAAGTGGACAAAAATATAAGGTTCTTAGGGACCCATATGAAATTAGGAGTTCTCAGAGCAGGTGCTCTCTGTATAGCTTTATGAGATCTCAATATAACTACTCAAGGTGTGAATACTATACTTGGGAGCTATCTAAAATCATGTATCTATGGGGGTGTATGAACTTGATATAATAGTAATGACTGTCATGCCTATGGCTAGATCTGAAGTGGAAGTAGAACTAAAACTAGATAAGAAACTAAAATTGGTGACAAAACTATAATTAGTGACTAGAATATGGTAGATGGATCTGAAGTGGGGAGTGGTGACTCATAAGGAACTCTACTGACTATAATAATCTAATGAGTATGAATGAATTTCATGCATATGTGAACTATAAAGGGTACTACTTAAATTTTTTGACTCCATGGGCGACCAAGTAACATATCAAAAACTCCCACACTGGGCACTATAGTGAAATTTGTGGTCACATATGTGAGACCAACCCATAGATGAAGTGTAATATAACCCAATGAACTTTGTATGTGCCCACTAAACCTACTGATAACTCTATTTTTAGGAGTGATATCCTATGCTGAATAACCTAACTACTGAAATAATGTAATGGTGTACATGTTCATGCTAGAATTGTTATTGATAAGAACACTGTGAATGCGCTAATTATGAATATGTGCCCTAATAAAAAGTGCATTGTAATCTAAATCATCATCTACAATATCTTATTATAATAATGATATATAATGTTTAGCTCAAACTCTAGACTCATACACACTAATCATACCACTCAAAGGATGTAACTCAATTGAAGATGCCTAGTATGTATTGGGTGGAGGATGTGCATGGTATGCATGGTGAACACTTGAGGTGTCCCCTTTCTCTTTTTTAGAATGATGTGAAAATTTATTTGAGAATATTTTCAATGTTTTATATTGTGTTGGATTTATCTTTGTAGGCTCAACTAAAGTGCCTAGATCAAGTAGATTATCATATATCAAGTCCTATATCTTATGTCACAAATTGATGCATTTGTTTGTAGTGTGGCCTAGTGCCCTATGAAAATAAAAAAATGCCTATTGATTATATCCTCATGGAAGAGGTTATGTTGGATCCACTTCTTGAATAGGAGGGAGGGATATGATGTTACATTTCAATAACTATTATAAAACCCTAGGTGGAAAAATTGGTAGATTGGTGAATGCATAATGAGGTGGTGCTGATAAACCACATGCTAAGGGGGATTTAAAGCCACATTGACTGTTGGTTGATTTTTATTTTTATTTTCACTAATTTTGACCTTATATGCGACTTTGTTGTTACTCTTATTAGTTGTGTCTGTGATACTTGAATACTTGAGTTTACCCATTGAAATTAGCTTGACTTCTCATTCTGTTAATGTATGACACAATTCAGTGAAGGAAAAGAATATTTTGAACATGATTGATTTGTGAAGTGATGGAAGAAGGATCTATTTGAATATATCCTATAATTCCTGATCTATCATCGGGCTAGTCATATTAGCCAAGATGGTCTTATATCAAAGAATATAGTCTATGAGGTGCTCATTAGGTTTCTGTTTCTATTGTGAAATATGTGAATATGAAACCTTATATCCAATGTTGATACTAAAATGTGATAGGAACATATCTCCTAAAGGATTAAAATCTATGACTGATTGATTCAATAGACTATAAAACCATTATAGTGTATAATCCTTTAGGCTGTATGGAAATAAATTGGTAAGTAACCAATCCTTGGGTACATAATATAATCATGTTGCATGAAATGATATCAAATGTGTCTCTGGATCACCCTTTCCATCATATAGAGTAAGCTTAGCTTGAACAAAACTAGGTGGTAAGGGTGTAGAAGCAATATGACGTGCTAATGGTGTATGAATAAAACAAGAGAATCTAATTCCTGTATAGGTCTAGTAGCACCTTACTCAGGATGTTGTACCTTGGATTGAAGAGATATTATATTTTTCACAAGGGCTACCACATTAGGAGACATGGATGTACTAGTTATAGCTAGTGGCATAGAATAAGGCTGGGTTGTTATAGGGAGTTTTTGTGACATAGTTGCCCCCATAGTGGCATTTACAACTAGTTGCTCTATGAGACTAAAAGACTAAACATGTTTAGCCTTTTTGATTTCCATGATAGACTACAAGATTAGTGTATGGTCTTTGAGATGTTCCCTAAGTATATCTCTAAAACTTTGTAGAACCAAATATTTATCTAGAGCTAGTTCATTGTCAATAACTAGTGAAAGTGGATAAGTAGCCGAATGTGGTAGAGCATGAGCATCAGTGTGTACATTATCATTGTCATTTTCATATTTCTCATTGTCAAAGTTATCTTCCTTGAAATTGGTCTAATATGGATGTGTAGGATTTATAATAGGGACCTATTCCAGTTATTTATCCATAGTATATGATCTAGTTGAAGGGTATGAGTATAGTAAATTAGTAAATAAATATGCTTTTATTAACCTAATAATTTGTGGAAATAGATTGTATATTACCTTTTTATAAATATAGAAATATGAAAGAGATTATTCAACTTAGCTTATTTTTTACTATTCTAGACTCAGATGAAGTCTGCTACAAGAGGAGCAAGATTGGGAAATAGGCTAGAATAGGCATGTAAACTTAATTTCTAAGATGGATAGTAGTACTATAAAATAGACACCCTACTATTCAACACTATAGTCCTTCTCCAACACTAGTGTCTTGAGGGTAAGTGCTTTCTAGGTTTTGTTCAAACTGTCTATGTTACCCTATCACAAAAATTTAGGGTTTGGGACCTCACAGAGCTTGTTGTGTTATTTTATCAATTTTTAATCCTATTAGGAGCTCCTAGTACTTAAACTTGAATGCAAAATTGGGAAAAAATAGGAGGGTTTAGTGTGTAAAATATACATTGGATGCACTTCACACCCCATGTGTGGGCACGCTGCCTATATACGAATACTCTAAAGAGGGATCAAGCTAATGCAGTTCTCCCATTGAAGTGTTTATTGTAAATACTATGTGATACATGCAACTAGATATGAAACTAGATGTAATTTAGATGAATAGGGACTAGTTTGAATGCTTGAATGAGCTTATAATAGTCTTGGAAGGATTTATGCAAAAAATAGGGAAGAGTGCTTAAGTGTAATTGCTTGTATGCTTGCTTCTTTCTTTTGAATGAGTGTCAACCTTTCTAAATGGACAATGAATGGAATTTTATAGGGAAAATGATGTTCATGGGTTACATGAGATTTTATTAGACTGATAGGGGAAAGGATAGGGATTCATAAAAATCTAACTATTTGAGGCTAAAGTGGATTTGGACAATAGCATCGAAAATAGGACACCCTAGGTTTTGGCACTAGTATCCAACTTTGATGCTAATGTCCTAGAAGGATGAGACCTAGGGGGATGGATCTAGGTTTGAGAAGGCTACCTAGGTCTTAAAAAGACAAATCTGAGAAGCTGTGGATGATTAGGAATTAGTGAAAACCTAGTTGAGAAGGGTTATGTGATTAAGAGAGAGGACCTATAGGTTAGGTGCTATTAGCCATGCCTAAGTCATCCAATTTTGAATTTTATATGACTATATTTTCCCCCAATTTATTATATAGATGCATCATATCAAAATACTAGGATAAAGGAAAAATAAAATCATACTTGAACTTACCTATTAAGGGAGAAGCTCATGAAGCTTGTGTGATGTTGGATGTACGTAGAGAGAGATTAGTGTGAAGTGTGAATCTAAAAATAAAAACATAGAGTAGATTAGTTATTAATAGATATGATATATCTAAAATAAGAATGTATAAAATCTAATTAAGGTTATAGAAAGGAACAAATACACATCACTAGGTATGCAAATCAATACCAAACTTGTTGTGATCCTGAGTAAGGCTGAGCAATGTTAGATGTGCTAAGTGATATTTTACCAAAATTTAAATCACAAATGAAGTTGAGTGCTTAATTTCATAAAAAGTGGCTCAAGAATTAAAGGCTATCCCTTTGGCTCCATCATCACCTACTAAGTGAAGCTAGATGATCCTACATGTGATAATCAATGTCTAGACTATATGTCTAATCCCTTTGAATAGGTGGCTCAAGAATATAAAGGTTAGCTAGACCTTTGGCTCTATCATTGCCCTATGATGTGAAACTCATGAAGTAATACTAGTATAAAATAGATGTTATATGAAATGTCTCCTAAATCCCATGACTGTACTATGATCTGACAATGTGACATGGATAGCCTAAATGTATGTTAGAAACTAGGCCACTCTTAGCCATTTTGAAAGATGAAGGTTAAGCTTATATGAAAGCCACTCTAAAACTGATGTAATTTGCTTATATGAAATCCAACTTGGGAAATCAGGTACCTAGAAAGCAAAATTATAATAAAGTTTAATTTGAATGTGATGCCAACCACCTGTAGATGGAGTAAGGAACGTAACTACTAAGAATGCCTAAAATAAATTAAACTTAGAAATGAGAAAGAAGATCCATGTGTCAAGCACATTGACCTAAATTACTAATGTCTAGAACATGGATTTTGATCTAAAAGTTATGCAAACTACCTAATCTAAATTAGAAGTGAGAACCATCATGCCATGCATGATAACCCCCTATATTCAAGAAACCTGTGCTGAAACTACTAACTCTAAAGGATCTAGAAGGGCAAAAACTATCCCTAAACTAAATTTTTTCCCTATTACTGGAAAACTTGAGAATTTTGTTGCCTAGATAGGAGAATTAAAATGTGGACACCCCTATTTTTAGTGTTACTATACATTTTTTGTGATATTTTCCATTTCTAGTGGTACTATCTTGTGTGAAATTTGACTGTTGATTTGAAACTATGACTATTTTTCTATTTTAGTTTGACCAGCTTGACCTCTGGATTCTATGTTGAGTATTTTAAATTCTGCTATTTTAAATGTTAGGAGCTTTGGTCTTTGTGACAAAACCTTTTTTAATGCCCCCTCTTCTAAGGGTAGGAATGATGAACCTATAATGACTACCCTCAAAAGAAAAAGAGTCTTGCAAGTGTGTTAACTAGTATAGATATAACATTGATATTTTGACAAGATGTTTTTTTGATATAGCAATGTTTGTACTGAGAAATTGTTAGATTAATAGGGGTATGCCTAGATAGTTATAAAGATGTGAAAGCATGTGTATGATACTAAAATGGATTAGCAAAATTTATATGTTAGTTATTAGTTGGAGGGATGGAGCATGATGTCCATCATGGCATCCAAGAAAGCAAGGTAAATGCATGATATGGATCATGGCATTTCACACATTTCAAGATGCAAACAAGAAAACAAGTATAAAAAGTAAGAAGCAAGAAACACATAAGAGAGTGGAAATGGGTCCAAGAAAGCAAAGGACATGGACACATGTCACTCAAACTAGAAGATAAGCATGAACTGCATGTTCAAATGCCACATACACATAAAAGTGAAGCAAAAAATGTTAGCACAAGGGCCACAAATACATAAAAGAGTATAAAAAAAGGACATTGGCAAATGTCCTAAGGCACACACATGAATAGAAATAAAAGACATTAGAAAATGGTCCAAGGCACAAGTAGGAGAAAAGCTAGAATTGGAAATGCAATCATACAAGCTATGCTAAGCAAGTAGTGAAAGCATGTAAATAACTAAAAAATAAATATAAACACATCTAACTATTGAAATAAAATGTGAAAGTATGCAAAATATGTATAGTACAAGACTAGGTATATGCGAAGAGATACACAAGTGCTAGATAGTAGTGAAATGTTGATATAGAGATCTATGTAAGTTGTAAATTAATGTACATTAGCATGATAAATCAGAGTGTGCAATGTAAGAATTACATAACCTAGATAGTGTAGTCATGTAGAAGATGCCCCCAATGGATGTATATATCATTGTGTGTCTCAAAATGTAGAAGTAAGAATGCCCCCTCTATAGGTATAATGAAGCAATCATGTATCTAGATATCACTACACACACTCCAAAGAGATCAAGTGAAGCATGGTAATGTATAAAATTGACATACAATAGCATAAAACAACAAATGTAAGTCCTAGCATGATAGTAGTAATGTAAAACATGAAGGATGCATACAATCAAAGTATTTTTGGTGTTTTTTTTGATATATTTGAAAATTTTTGTATTTTAAAATATTTGAAGCTATGTACAAGTAAGATGGGTGGAAAAATACTAACTAATGAGTCTCAGATGAGACTCCCTATCATGGAATCCTATGTCAAACTGTATCATGCATGATCATGAGGCACGAGTGTATGTTTGATATTATGAATCTACTATGTGTGTATGATTTAACTACTCTAAAATATATGAATTGGAAACCAAATGTGGGGTCCCACTATAACTATAAAAATTGGATGCAACTATAGGGATCTTAGGGACCCATCTAAAAGTAGGAGCTCTTGAAGTAGGTTCTCTTTATGTAGTTGTATGAGATCTCAATGTAACTACTTAAGGTGTGAATATTATAGCTATAAGCTGTTTAAAATCATATATATATGGGGGTGTATGAACCCACTTTAATAGTGATGAGTGTCATGCTTATGGATATATCTAAAGTGGAAGTGAAACTGAAACTATTGAAGAAACTAAAGCTAGTGATAAAACTATAACTAGTGATTGCAATTTGATAGATAGCTTTGAAGTGGGGAGTGGTGACTCATAAGGAACTCTGCCAACTGTAATAACCTGATTAACATGAATGAATTTCATGTATCTATGAACTATAATGGATAATGCTTGGATTTTTTGAATCCATGGGTGACCAAGTAACATATAAAAAACTCCAACACTAGACACTATAGTGAAATATGTGGTCATATGTGTGGGAACAACCTATAGAGGAAGTGTAATCTCACCCAATGAACTTTGTATGTGCCCAAAAAACCTTCTAATAACTTTGTCTATAGGAGTGATATCTTGTGTTGAATAACCCAATTGCTAAAATAATGTAATGGTGCACATGTTGATGTTGGAATCATTGTTGATAAGAACATTATGAATGGGTTGATTATGAATATGTGCCCTGATAAAAAGTGCAATGTAATCTAAATCATCATCTATAATCTCCATATTTAAAAATGATATAAAAGGTCTAGCTATAACTCTAGACTCATACACATTGATCATACTACTCAAAGGATGTGAATCAACTGAAGATGCCTGGTATGTATGGTGAACACCTGAGGTGTCCCCTTTCTCTTATTTAGAATGCTATGGAAATGGATTTGAGAAGATTTTCAAATCTTTATCTTGTGTTGGATTTGTCTTTAGAGGCTCAATTGAAGTGCTAAGATCAATCAGATTATCATCTATCAGGTGCTATATTTTATGTCACAAATTGATGCATCTATTTATAGAGTGGCCAAGTGCCTTATGTGTTATTCCCAAAATTTGTCACTTGTTTTTGTGGACAACATGTTGACCATTTTGGTCCTGCAGGCCAAAATGATCTCTTCCTTTCTCAAAAAATGTTCTGAGTAGTCAAGTTTTTTAGTTAATCAAGCCTTTTCAGCTAAGGAAATCACAGGTTCAACAGGTGGGCTTTCACAAAAAAAATTCTAAACACTTAGGCATTTCTTAAATTTTAAAAAGATGGTTCAACACCAAGGTTTGATCAAAAGGTTCATCAACATGGTTCAAAGAGTTGGAATGAACCATTGAACCATTGAACTCTGAAATGTTCAAACAAGTTCAAAGGTTCAAAGGGTTCAACGTGTTCAATGACTCCCAAAGGTTCAACGACTTTGAAATCTTCACAGAGTTCAAAGTTTAAAGTTCAAGTGGAAGATTATAGAAGAAGTTCAAGCGAAAGGTTCAAGCAAAGGTTCAAAAGAGTTCAAATAATATGGAATGAACGTTTGAACCAATGAACCGATGAACCATTGAACCATTGAATTCCCAAATAATTCAAAGTGGTTCAAAGGTTTAAATAATTGGTTCAACAATACGTTGAACTCCAAAAATAGACTAAGTGAATGCAGATCTTTGAAATAAATATTGAACTAACAAGCTGATTGAACCACCCAAACTATTAAAACATTAAACTAGTGCACTCTGAAAGGTTCAAGGTTCAAGCTTCAATGTGGTTCAAGTGACCAAAAACTGGTGATGTCCCCACAAATGTCAAATTTAGGGTTATGAAATAACCATTGATTTTCAAATATGGTGCAAACCTGAGAACAAACTCAGTGACTAGCTGAGGAAAGCACTGAAAGAGCCAGTAGAAAGTGAGAAGATAGCCTAAGAGCTTAGATCACCAGGAAGAGATAAAATATAGTAAGGAAAGAGGGAACTATACAGAGAATCCAAAAATATCTATAAAGATTTATTCTAGTAGGTGGAGCAATCCACCAGGTGGACATTAGAGAGCATGAGCATTCAATGGTGTAGCCTATTTTTTCTCCTTTTAGTAAAAGTGAATGGACAACTGTGTAAATATCTTGAAGAGGACCAGGCGGCCCATACTTTGGAGGAGACATTTGAGATAAATTAAAACACCAAAGTTAAGGCCGATGACCTATTCCAGCATGGCCCCTTCATAGAATTTCAAATGCATTCAAGGCATTGAATGCAGCATGGGACATTTCCTAGAAACAAACACCAAATTCTTTCTTTTGGCTGCTATATATTGTAATCTCTCATTTTATGCAAGGGAGATCTCTCAGTTATTAGAAGCAAAACTCTGCCCAAATTGAAAGGCATTCCTAAGACTTTGAGCTTAGATTGTTAATCATATTTTATCAAATGAATGAGAAAGCAAGTGACCTTTTAGACTTTGTGTTGAAATAGCTTGTGTTATCTAGGAAATTTGTCTTATGTCTATTTCCTAAATACAGTCTTGTCCATTTAATCAAATAAGCAAAATTAGTGGAAATAATCTAAAAGGTGTTCTGAAGCCGACTGTGGGAGACTTTGTGCTACCACAATTATCTTTAGTCTATGTTTTATGTTTTAATGAAAAGGATATTGGAGAGACTTTGATCTCTCATTATCCTTTGTAACTTTTTATCTTGTTGTATTTGAGGTGGAAACTTTGTGCTATACTTCATTCTATTGTGTTATTGTGTCCTATTTCAATAGGAGAAGCAATGAAAGAATTTGTACTTTCATGGGTTTCTTGTGGTTACAATTACTACCCAAGAAGTCTTCCTCTAGTTTTTTGAACATCATTTATGAAAGAAGAGAAATGCCTGCAACAATTACCTAAGAATTTTCTTTTACTCTGTGAACATCATCTCTGAAAAAAAGAGAGATGGATGGTGTTATCTCATCTGAGTCTATTTTCAATTTATATTAGTATATAGTAGTTTATAGGAAACCTCCCCTTGATGAGAGGAGATATTTATCTCATTATGTTGTGGTAAACCTACACATTTTGCTGATTAAATCTCCTTATGCTAAGGTTGATATACCTATTTTGCCATCAGTTAGCTAGAGACAAAATATTCACCCAACAATTTTTGGCAACTTCACTAGGGAAAAATGTGTAGTTTGAAGCCTCAAGCTTCAAATTGAAGCAGTTATAGTTCTTTTCCATTTCCATTTTACACTCTAGCAGATCCACGATATACACAAAGCTAGAGAGCTCAAATTATTGTTAACCCTATATTTGAGTTTGTGTGGCAAAATAACTTTGATCTTTACCCTCCACAAACTCACCTTCAGCAAACCAGGAGTTTTCCTCCTACCAACGTTAGGTCTCCAATACCATGCAAAGCTTCTCTTTCCTCTACTAGTAGAGCTTTGTCTATACATACCCCACTAAGATTTGTTATCCCTCCTTTTCATTGTCATATCATGGTAGCTTAAGGCCCCTGGGGTAACACCTTTGGTCCCCTGAATCTAACTCCACCCTTACACAAACTACCTCACAATTCAAGGAAGAATTTCCACAAGTTATTTGGTGATGGAAGAGTTCATCTTAATGAGCATATTGCAACCTTCTACATATCCTATGGTGTGATAGGTGTGGAATATGAAGACATAGCAGTAAGACTATTTGTAGAAATGTTACAAGGTGCTATTGCAGACTGGTTCTATGATCTGCAAGCGTAGACTATAACTAACTGGAACACTCTCAAAGCCAAGTTTGAAGCTAGATTCAAACTTGTAAAAGATGCACATGCCCTATTAGCTCAGCTTACACAAATGAATAATGAGCCTCATGAGTTTATGCAAGACTTCATTGCTAAATTTGACAAGCTAAGGAATAAGATTCTTACTATTGCTCAACCAACACCTAAAAATCTTAAATGCTACTTCATAAATTCTCAGCTTCCTGAAGTGAGTTTCTTGTTGAGGTAGGCTAGCCACATAGACCTTGATGTAACTTAGGATTTGGCTACTGAGGTTGAAAATGATCTTATCTTGGTAGGAAAGATAAGAAGAGATCCTAACAAAAATAAATCTTCTTCATCTTCTGAATATTCTTCTATAGGCACCACTGATCCTATGGTGCAAAAGCTAGCAAATGAATTGCTAGCTCTAAAAAATCAAATGGCACAAGGGATGTATGATCCTTATTATTATCGAGATATACCAAGGAGGACATTTCCCAACCAGTCATATCAAGGCAACACTACTAAGAATCAAGTTTAACCAAATCATCTTCCTCCCCCACAGGGGAAGCTTACCATTGAAGCAACACTAGCTAACTCAGCAGTTGGTTATCATGAATCTAAACATGATTCCTCTTTCCAACCTAAGTTTGATAAATAATATGATGCTAATCTCTTCACAAAAGGAGAAGAAGAATTAGCTAGATACTCCAACATTGGTTTCCTAAATTACTAGGATGAAGCTTGAAGCAATGGTGAAATGTTTGATGGATCATACAGTATATTTACCAGGTTCCAGAACCAGTCAACTCAACAAGATGATAAGGGGAAAATAGGGGGAGCATCTTGACCAACAATTTCAATTACTAAATGAGGGACTTCTCTGCCTTTCCAATCAAAAGACCCGGTGATCGTTAAAAAAGTAAGTACCTCAAATATACATGTACCTTCTTCTTCAATTTATCAAACTAGTACCACACCCCCTAAGAACCAAAATGATGGACTTCCTTCCTCTATTCCTTGTCCATTTCAGCCATTTGATATAATTGACCATACTAGGAAGACCAAAATTTAAATGACTGAGTTTTAATATTTACAAGCCAACCCTAAGCAGTTGGATAGGTTGGTTGAATATGTGAAGAATAAAGCCATCCTTGTAGGAGCAAATGTTCCAAAGTTGACTCCCACATCCACCCCAAATAACCTTATCATTACTCCTCTTGTTTACCCTAGGAAAATAGAACCTTTCTATGTTTCCCTATTGATAAATGGACACAAGCTGAGCAACTGCATAATTGACTTAAGAACTTCAGACAATGTCATGCCTACTAAGATGGTAGAATCTCTTAGCCTCACTCTGACTAAAAGTTTTGGGAGATGTTTCTCCATGGAAAATAAACAAGTGCCTCTGTTGGGTTAGATCAAAGATGCCCAATTCACATTTGCAACTTTTCTAAAAAAAAGGATTAAAATGACAGTCCTAATGGCTGACATTCTTGCTTCCTATGGCATTCTACTGAAATGAAATTTATGCATGGATGTTGGTGGTAATTTGAACATGGACCTATCTGAGGCAAGGATACCTGTGAAAGGTGTCATGTAAAGACTGCTTCCTAAGAAGGAGTTAAAGTAAATTATCACCCAAACATTAGCCCCTGAAGCTCAAATTCTATTTGAATCTTCAGGAATGGGTAATTACTTCTTGTCCATAGAGGATGTTCCTATGTCATCAAATGAAATTCCTATATGTGACAATCCAAAAAGTTTAGATAGGAAACTGGAAGAATTGGCAGAGCACAGTTTAGGTGTAAAAGAATTCTCCCTCCCTAACAAAGAGAAATCTGAGAAAAGATCAATTTTTAATGATGTTTGGATTCTAGAATTTGATGGTAGTTGTTCTTCTACCAGTTATAGATCAAGAATTATTCTAATATCTCTTTAAGGAAATATTTTCCCCTATTCATACAAGTTGCAGTTCAACAACACCAACAACACTGCCGAGTATGAATCTTTGTTACTCAAGTTGAAGGAAACTCAAAATAAAGGTGTTAAACTTCTTCATGCCAAAGGAGATGCTAAACTGGTGGTTTGTCAAGTGAGGAACCTATATCAAACTAAGAATGAAAGATTGTGCCATTATCACAATTTTGTATGGGACTACATTGAAAGATTTGATTCTTTTAGTATCAATGTCATGTCTAGAGAGTTCAATGATTAAGCAAATTCATTGGCTATTTATATGACCCTCATGGTTCCTCACCTTGATTTTAAATGGAATAGGTACACTATCAAACTGGTCTTTTAACCAAGTGTGCCTGATAATGCCAACCATTGGTAGGTATTTAATGGTGATAACCAAATCATTGCCTTTCTAGAACAAATGGATAGCTTTGAGAAGATTTATTTTGAAGGTAGTAAGTCTCCACAATAAGAATAAGCTCATAAAACAAATTCAAATTCTGGTGAAGAATTCCTTCATCTCAAAGGGAATAAAATCCCAAAAGGATTGGTTTCCCTTGAGAAATTGTTTAATAAGCATGACAGGTTCATCAAGCAGCAACAAATAGATTCAAGTTCCTCCCAGGAGTTTGATCAAATAAATTTAAGTACTGAAGAAAATCCCAAGATGGTCAACATTGGGAAGTGTTGCACTCTTGATGAAAAACTCAAATTCGTTACTCTAATTCACATTACATTGATGTTTTGGCGTACTCTTATGATGATCTGAAGTCTCTCAGGCCTAAAGAAATTCAACATGAAATTCCTCTCAAAATTGGTTCATTACCTCACAAGTAGAAATCAAGACAGTACAACCCCAAGATATCATGTACTATTCTATCTGAGATTCAAAAAATGTTAAATGCAAGGATAATTTTTCCAATCCATCATTCCACCTGGATTGCTAAAATAGTCCCTGTGAGAAAAAATAATGGGAAAATTCACCTTTGTGTTGATTTTGGAAACTTGAATCAATCCTCTCTAAAGGACAACTACCCCTTGCCCATCATGGATCAATTCTTGCAGATAGTGATTGGTTTAGAGATGTTATCAATGTTAGATGGTTTTTCAAGGTATAATCAAGTGGAAGTTGGGAAGCAGACCAACATAATACCACTTTCACTACACCTTGGGGCACCTTTGCATATCATAGAATGCCTTTTGGTTTGATCTTGCCTTCAGGAATGAAATGGAGAAGTTCATTTTGGTATATCTCAATGACCGGACTATCTTTTCCAAACATCACCCTGATCATGTGCACCATCTACAACAAGTGCTAGAATGATGTTGACATAATGGAATTTTCCTTAATCCTAAAAAATCAATTTTTGGGGTTACAAAAGGGAAAATTCTTAGTCACACCATATCTTGAGAAGGCATAAAAATTGACTCAGATAGATTCAAATCCATCCAAGAACTTACTCTACCTACTAGTAAGACTGCAGTTCATTCTTTCTTTAGAAAGGTGAATTTTCTATGAAGATTCATTCCTGAGTTTGTAGAAAAGACTCACCACATCATTGACATGATGAAGGGAAAATCTAATTTTCATTGGAATAAAGAAATAAAGTTAGCATTTCAAGATATCACGAAAGCTATCGCCCATGCCCCGGTCCTAGTTTGCCTAGATTACACCAAAGACTTCATAGTGTACAATTATGTTTCTAAACATACCCTTTCAGTCATTCTGGTTTAGCAGAAAAAATAAGGTTTGGAATCTCCCATTTCATTTATGATTTGTCCTTTTAAAGCTCATGAATTAAAATATTCAAACATGGAGAAGCATGCTTATGCTATGGTTAAGGTGGTGAAACACTTCCGTTTCTACATCCTGAACTCACACACTATTTCTATGGTATCTGATACCATTGTAAAGTCCAATTTAACTCAATAGGAGTTTAGTACCAGAAGGGACAATTGGATTGATAAAATCTAGGAGTTTGATCTTTTTATCAAACCTATGAAGCTTGTGCGAGGAAGAGGCCTCTGCGAATTAATTTTTGATAACATACTAGAGGAAACAGGGCATGAAAAAACAAAGGTTGAAGGCATACCTAAAGTTCTCTTTGTCACTACTACAGATGAGTGGTATTCCAATATCGCTCATTTCCTTACCTATGGTGAGTGTCCTACCCACCTATCTCATAAAGAAAA
This sequence comes from Torreya grandis, assembly GCA_037957365.1. NCBI lineage: Eukaryota > Viridiplantae > Streptophyta > Pinopsida > Cupressales > Taxaceae > Torreya > Torreya grandis. Next base: position 745,391 of record JARHVA010003630.1, on the reverse strand, counting down.
TAGAAATGTTAAATTGAAGGCTGGTAACTATGTCTTGTGGGACAATGGTTTGTACAAGATGAGCCTTGATGGGGTATTCCTTCATTATGTGGACAAAGTGCAGCAATCCAATCTTTTAGAGTCTTTCCACAGTCTAGCCTATGGTAGATATTTTTCTGCACCTATTATTTCTCATAAGATTCTATGAGCTAGGTATTATTGGCCTACTCAGTTTCAAGATACATACACTTGGGTGCGTAGATGTGAGTTGTGTCAACAGTTCGTTGTGAGACCCAAGTTGGCTGCATTGCCTCTTAAGCTGATGGTGATCGAAGAGCCATTTCAACAATGGGGTATTAATTTCATTGGCACTATAAACCCATCCTCAAGTGCTGGACATGAATATGTTCTCATATCCACTGACTAATTTACCAAGTGGGTGGAAGCCATTCTAGCCAAGCATGCTAATTTAGAGGTGGCATGTAATTTTCTTAACAAAAATATTATTTCCTGGTTTGGGGTCCCAACCAAGATTGTAAAAGATAATGCAGCCTATTTCTATTCTCATGATATTACCCAATTTTTCTACAATTATGGGATTACCCTCTCCCACTCCTCTGACTATTATCCGTAAGAAAATGGCCAAGCAGAATCAAGCAACTGGTGACCATTATAAGGAAGCTGGTAGTTGACAATCAAAGAACTTGGCATAAATCATTATTTGATGCTTTATGAGTAGACATGATTACACCAAAGAGGGCAATAGGTATGTCACCATTTCAACTTTTGTATGGTTTGAATGCAGAGATACCAATCACCCTGGAACTACCAGCACTAAAGTTGGTGAAGGCTGTCAAAGATCAAATATTTGAAGATTATATTGACAAGAAGATCATGTGCTTGACTAAAATAAATGAGCAATGAACTATGGTGATGGACCGTATTGCTGCACATCAAAGTCTGGTAAAGAATATCTTCGACCAGAGAGTAAGGATTCATGATTTTTAGATTGAAGATCAAGTCTTGTTATGGGACAAGAGGAGAGAACCAAAAAGGATGCATGGAAAATTGGATTCCCTATGGAGAGGTCCATTTGCCATTCAGCGAGTAAATGGTGAGAATAGTTTCTTGCTAAAGTATCAAAACGGCATGACATTTTCATTGCCTCACAATGGGTAGCATCTGAAGCACTTCAATCATTGAAGTATCAGATAGGATCGATTGTATATTTGTATAGTCTTTAGTTTTGTTTTGTGTTGTTCATTTTAATTTTTTGGCATCTTTATTTTTGGGTGGGATGACTTCATAGCCCAATGGCATAGATGAAGGCACTAAGAGTCTAGATTCTACTCCCTTCGATCATTTTTATAATCAATGGAAGTTCCCCAATTAGACCCAGCTATTGTTCCCAAAATCTATCACTTGTTTTTGTGGACAACATGTCGACTATTTTGGTCCTACATGCCAAAATGATCTCTTCCTTTCTCAAAAAATGTTATGAGCAATCAAGTTTTTTAGTTAATCAAGCCTTTTCAGCAAAGGAAATCATAGGTTTAATAGGTGGGCTTTCACAAAGAAAGTTCCAAACACTTAGGCATTTCCTAAACATTACAAGGATGGTTCAATGCCGAGGTTCAATTAAAAGGTTCATCGGCATGGTTCAAAGAGTTGGAATGAACCATTGAACTCTAAAATGTTCAAACAAGTTCAAAGGTTCAAAGGGTTGAATGGGTTCAATGACTCCCAAAGGTTCAATGACTCCAAAAGTTTCATAGAGTTCAAAGTTCAAGCAGAAGATTCTAGAAGAAGTTTGAGTGGAAGGTTTGAGTGAAGGTTCAAAAGAGTTCAAATAATATGGAATGAACCTTTGAACTAATGAACCGATGAACCACTAAACCATTAAATTCTCAAAGAGTTCAAAGTGGTTCAAAGGTTCAAATAATTGGTTCAACAATACGTTGAACTCCTAAAATAGACTAAGTGAATGTGGCTCTTTGAAAGAAATATTGAACTGATAAGCTGATTGAACCACCCAAACTATTGAACCATTGAACCGGTGCACTCTGAAAGGTTCAAGGTTCAAGGTTCAAAGTGGTTCAAGTGACTAGTGATAGGTGACATCCCTACAGACGTCAAATTTAGGGTTATGAAATAACTATTGATTTTCAAATATGGCACGAACCTAAGAATAAACTTAGCGACTAGCTAAGGAAAGAGTCGAAAGAGCCAACAAAAAGTGAGAAGATAGCCTGAGAGCTCAGATCACTAGGAAGAGACAAAATATATCAAGGAAAGAGGGAACTATACAAAGAATCTAGAAATATCTACAAAGAGCTATTCCAGTAGGTGGAGTAGTCCACCAGGTGGACATTAGAGAGCGTGAGAATTCAATGGTGCAACCTATTTTTCTCCATTTGAGTAAAAGTGAATGGACATCTGTGTAAGTATCTTGAAGAGGACTAGGTGGCCCATACTTTGGAGGAGGCATTTGAGATGAATTAGAATGACAAAGTTAAGGCTGATGACCTGTTCCAACATGGCCCCTTCACAAAATTTCAAATGCATTCATGGACCATTTCTTGGAAACAAATGCCAAAGTCTTTCTTTTGGCTGCTATATATTTTAATCTCTCATTTTATGCAAGGGAGATCTCTCGGTTATCAGAAGCAAAACTCTGCCTAAATTGAAAGGCATTCCTGAGACTTTGAGCTCAGATTGTTAATCATATTTTATGAAATGAATGAGAAAGCAAGTGACCTTTCAGACTTTGTGTTGAAATAGCTTGTGTTATCTAGGAAATTATTCTTATGTTTATTTCCTAAATATAGTCTTGTCCATTTAATCAAATAATTAGAATTAGTGAAAATAATCTGAAAGGTGTCCTGAAGTCAATTGTGGGAGACTTTATGCTACCACAATTATCATTAGTCTATGTTTTATGTTTCAGTGAAAAGGATATTGGAAAGACTTTGAGTTCCCATTATCCTTCGTAACCTTTTATCTTGCTATAGTTGAGGTGGATACTTTGTGCTACAGTTCATTCTACTGTGTTAGTGCATCCTATTTCAATAGGAGAAGAAACAAAAGACTTTGTGCTTTCATGCGTTTCTTGTGGTTACAATTACTACCCAAGAAGTCTTCATCTAGTTTTTTGAACATCAATTTCTAAAAGAAGAGAAATGCCTTCATCAATTACCTAAGAATTTTCCTTTACTTTGTGAACATCATCTCTGAAAAAAGAGAGATGGATGGTGTTATCTCACCTGAGTCTATTTTTAGTTTATATTAATATATAGTAGTTTATAGGGAACCTCCCCTTGATGAGAGGAGAGATTTATCTCATTATGCTGTGGTAAACCTACACATTTTGCCGATCAAATCTCCTTATGCTAAGGTTGACATACCTATTTTGCCATTAGTTAGCTAGTGACAAAATATTCACCCAACATTATGAAAATCACAAAATGCTTGATAATCATATCCTCATAAAAGAGGTTTTTTTGGATCTACTTATTGAATACAAGGGAGGGATATGATGTTACATTCTAATACTATTGTGAAACTATGGTTGAATAAACTAGTAGATTGGTGAATGCATGATGAGGTGGTGCTGATAAAACCACATGCTAAAGGGGATCTAAAGCTACATTGAATGTTAGTTGATTCTAATTCTTGTGATAATTTCATTGAGATCTCATGTGTCTACACATAGAGATCTTGATTAGAGAGCTTCTCCTACCACTAGATGGGTCCCTAAGAGCCCTATAGTTGCATCTACTTCTCAGAGTTATAGAGGGACCCCACTGTTGGTTTCCACTATACAAATTTTAGAGCATTTACAACATATAAATCTTTCAGATCCACAATCTTAGCATTACCATCATACTTCACGATCATGCATGACCCTTCTTCTTAATATAGGACAACATGATAGGGAGTTTCCCATGAGACTCATCAATTAGTATCATTTCTCTGTAGTATTACTTGCACATAGATTTATTTTACATGATTGTACATAGTTGTTTTTTAATTTATTGTATATACTCTCCCCTGATTGATTGTACATAGTTCAAATATCTTAAAAAATATAAAAACAATATAAAAATCTCAAAAACACCTAAAATAAATTTTGATTATATGCATCATCCATGATTTACATTACTACTATCATTCTAGACTTACATTTGTTGTTTCATGATATTTTATGTTGATTTTATACATTACCATGCTTCACTTGATCTTCTTTGAGTGTGTGCAATGACATCCAACTACTTGATTGCTTAATTCTAATCATAGAGGGGGCATTCCTACTTATACATTCAAGACAAATTGTTATACACACCAATTAGGGGTATCTTCTACATGAAAACACCATCCAAGTCATGTCATTTTTATACCACACACTCTGAGTTGTCATGCTCATGTACATTACTTTATAGCTTATACAAATCTCTATATCGACATTTCATTAGTATCTAACACTTGTGTATCTCTTAGCATATACCTAGTTTTGTACTATATATTTTTTTGCATACTTTCACATTTTATTTGAGTAGTTAGATATGTTTTTACTTCTTCTTAGTTACTTACATGAGTTCTCTACTTGCTTAGCATAGCTAGTGTGATTGCATTTCCAGTTCTAGCTTATCTCTTGCTTGTGCCTTATGACATTTGCCAATGTCCTTTGATTTTATTCATGTGTGTGCCTTAGGAAATTTGTCAATTTAATTTATTTTCACGATTACATGTGTTTGTATTCCTTGTGCCAACATTTTTTGCTTCACTTGTATGTGTATGTTGCATTTGAACATGCCTTTCATGCTTGAATTCTAGTTTGAGTGACATGTGCCCATGTCCCTTATTTGCTTGGCCCCTTGGCCACTCTCTTATGTGCTTCTTAATTATTACTTCACATTCTTGTTGTTTACATATTCAAATGTGTGTAATGCCATGATCTATAACATTCATTTAACTTTTTTGGATGTCATGATGGACATCATGCTCCATACCTCTAACTAACAACTAGCATCTAACTTTTGGAAATATAGTTTAGTATCATGCACATGATTATAAATTGTTATATCTATCTAGCCATACCCCTTTTGATCTAACAATCTATCAAATACAAACATTTATATATCTAAAAAACATCTTTTCAAAATATCAATGCTATATATATACAAATTAACACACTTGCATGACTCTTTTGCTTCTAAGGGTAGTCATTGTAGGTACATCATTCCTACCCTCAAAAGAGAGGGAATAAAACAAGGGTTTTTCATAGAGACTAAATATCCTAACATTCAAAATACTCAACATATAATCCAAAGGTTAAACCGATCAAATCAGAATAGAAAAATAGTCACAATTTTAGATCAGCAATCAAATTTCACATAAGATAGTAGCACAAAAAATGGATAGTAGTGTTAGAAATTGATAGTATCACAAAAAATAGGGGTTTCCACATTTTGACACTGTTGTCTAGGTAGAAAAATTATTAGGGTTTCTAGAAACATGCAAAAAGTTTAGATTAGGGACAATTTTTGCACTTTTAGATCCTTTAGATTTAATAGTTTTAGCATAGTTTTCTCAGATACAGGGGGTTATCATGCATGGCATGATGGTTCTCACTTTTAGGTTAGATTACATATTTGGAATAACTTGTATATCAGAATCCATGTTCCAAACATCAGTAATTGGGGGCAATGTGTGTGACACATTGATCTTTTTTCTCATTTCTAAGTTTAGTTTATTCTAAGCATTCTCAGTAGTTGTGTGCCTTACTCCATCTACAGGTGGTTGGTATCACATTCAAGTTAAAATTTCTCATAAGTTTATATTTTTGAGTGCCTAATTTCTTGATTTAGATTTCATATAAGCTTAGTACATTAGTTTCAGAGTGGATTTCATACAAGCCTAACCTCCATCTTTTGAAATGGTCAAGAGTGGCCTAGTTTCTAGCATACATTTAAGTTATCCATGCCATATTTTCATATCATATTACATTCATAGGATTAAAGAGCTATCTCATATGACATCCATTCTATACTGGTCTTAATTAATGAGCTTCACATCATGAGGTAATGATGGAGCCAAAGGTCTAGCTAACCTTTGTATTCTTGAGCCACTTATTCAAAGGGATTAGACACATAGTCCAGACATTGATTATCACATGCAGGATCATCTAGCTTCACTTAGTAGGTGATGATGGAGCCAAAGAGTCAGCCTTTACATTATTGAGACACTTTTTAGGGAATTAAACACTCAAATCCATTCATGATATAACTTTTGCTGTAATATCACTCAACACATCCAACATTATTCAACCTTACTCAACATCATAACAAATTCACACTTCACATTGTGTTATCTACACACTTCCAACATCACATAAGCTTCATGAGATTTTCCCTTAATAGGTAAATTTAGGTATGATTTATCACTGGAATAAATGGGGGGCAAATGTAGTCATATAAAATGCAAAATTGGATGACTTGGCATGGGTAATAGTAGCTAACCTATAGGTCCTCTCTCTTGCTCACACAACCCTTCTTAACTAGGTTTTCATTGATTCCTAATCATTTGTAGCTTCCCAAACTTAGATTTTTGAGACCCAAGTAGCCTTCATAGACCCAGATCCATCCTCCCTAGTCTCATCCTTCTAAGACATTAGCACTAAAGTTAGACACTAGTGCCAAAACCTAAGGTGTCCTATTGTTGGTGTTATTTTCCAAATCCACTTTAGCCTTAAATAGTTAGATTTTCATGAATCATTATATTTTCCCCTATTGGCCTAATACAAGCTCTTCTAACCCATAAACATTAGTTTCTCTATAAGAGGCTATTCACTATCCATTTAGAAGGGTTATCACTCATTCACAAGAAATAAACAAGCATACAAGGAATTACACCTAAGCACTCTTCCCTATTATCTACATACAAACTTCCAAGAGTATTCCAAGCTCATTCAAGCATTCAATCCAATCCCTATTCATCTAAAGTACATCCAATTTTTCATCTAGTTGTATACATCACAGAGTATTTACACCAAGCACTTCAATGGGAGAAATATATTATCCTAATACATCTTCAGAATATTGATATATAGGTAGTGTGTCTATAAATGGGGTGTGAAGTGCATCCAACATATCATTTACACACTAATGCCCCATCTCTTTTCCCAAGTTTTCATTCATGTTTAAGTACCAGGAGATCCTAAGAGGATTAAAGATTGAAACAGGCACATAATGAGCTCTATGAGGTCCTAGACATTAAAATTATAGTGACAAGGTGACATAAACATTCCAAATAAAACTCATAAAACTCTTACCCTTAGTACACTTGGTTGGAGAAGGACTATAACACCAAATATAAGGGTGTACACTTTATAGTGCTACTATCTAGCTTAGAAACAAATTTTATAGACCTGTTTCAACCTATTTCCCAGTCCTTCTCCTCTACTATCAGACTTTGTCTTAGTATAGAATAGTAAAAAATAAGCTAAGTTGAATATTCTCTTTCCTATTTATATATTTAGAAAAAGGTAAAATACTATCTATTTCCACAAATTAGTAGGTTAATCAAAACATATTTATTTACTATTTTAATATACTTAGACCCTTTATTTAATTAGGAATTAAACACCTAATTCCTAAAAATAGGAACAAGTGCTTTGTAATCTAAATCATCATCTACAATCTCCTAATTTGAGAATGATATATAAGGTATAATTGGAACTCTAGAGTCATACACACCAATCATACCACTCAAAAGATGTGACTCAAATGAAGATGCCTTGTATGTATTAGGTGGAGGATATGCATGGTATAAGTGGTGAACACCTAAGGTGTCTCCTTTCTCTTGTTTAGAATGCTATGGAAATAGATCTAAGAAAATTTTCAAAGCTTTATTTTGTGTTGGCTTTGTCTTTGGAGGCTCAATTGAAGTTCCCAGATCAAGTAGATTATCATCTTTCAAGTCATGTATCTTATGTCACAAACTGATGCATTTATTTATAATATGACCTAGTGCCCTATGAAAATCACAAAATGCCTACTTATCATATCCCTATGGAGGAGGTTTTATTGGATCCACTTATTGAATAGGAAGGAGGGATATGATGTTACATTCTAATAAATATTGTAAAACCCTAGCTAAAGAAAGTGGTAGATTGGTGAATGCACGATGAGGTGGTGTTGATAAAACTGCATACTAAGGGGGATCTGAAGCTACATTGATTGTTAGTTAATTCTGATTCTTGTTGTCACTAATTTTGACATTGTATGAGACATTGCTATTACTCTTATTAGTTATGTCTATGATACTTGAATACTTGAGTTTACCCATTGAAATTAGCTTGAATTCTCATTTCTATAGTGTATAACACAATTCAATGAAGGAAGAGAATATTTTGAACATGATTGATTCATGAAGTGCTGAAATAAGGATCTATTTGAATATATCCTATAATTCCTAATATGTCATGGGGCTAGTCATCTTAGCCAAGATGGTCTTATATCAAAGAACATAGTCTATGAGGTGATCATTAGGTTTTTGTTTTTTTTGTGCAATCTATGCATATGAAACCTTATCTTCAATGTTGATACTAAAATGTGCTAGGAACATATCTACTAAAGGATTAAAAGTTGTGACTGATTGATTTGGTAGACTATAAAATAATTGTAGTGTATAATCTTTTATGCTTAGTGGAAATAACTTGGTAGGTAACCAATCATTGGGTACATAATCTAAGCATTATACTTGAAATACTCTCAAATGTGTCTCTAAATCAACCTTTTCATCATATAGAGTAAGCTTGGGTTAAATAAAATTGTGTGGAAAGGGTGCAGAAGTAATGTGATGTGCCAATGGTGTATGCAATAAAGCAAAAGAATGCAATGCCTATTTAGGTCTATTAGCACCTTACTCAAGATGTTTCACTTTGGATTGAAGAGATCTTATCTCTTACACAAGGGATACCACATTAGAAGATAGGGATTTACTAGATATAACTAGTGGTATCGAAGATGGTTTGGCTATTATACAAGGTTGTTTTGACATAGTTGCCCCTATAGTGTCATTTATAACTAGATACTCTATGTTTTGGGAAGATTGAATTTTTTTCACTTTATATTATTCCTCTTGTAGAATTTTGAGCATGTCATCTTGTAATTCTGTATGTTTGGTTAAGATATTTTGAAGGTCTCTTTTGTCAGTTTCATTAAATCTGGTATATTGGGCCATTGTCAAAGTAGGAAAACAAATTGAAATATGTTTTAAATTTTTGTAATAAGTTTTAGTAGGAAATGTGTTGGAGATGGAAAGAAGTGAATATAAAAAATTCAAAGTCCTAATGATAGTTAATTGAAAATTATGCAAAAAGGATACAGAGCTTGAAAACATGTAAGGTGATACCTCAAAAATCAAAAAGGAGGTAGTACATGTAACTAGGGATTTTTAAGAAATATTTTTGCAAAATAATATAAGTTTGTGAATTTGAAATTTATTTTCTAAGTTTGATATGCAACTAAAATTTTAGAAAATAATGAGACAAGTACTAGAAATTAACTAATAATGTCTTTGATGCAAATAGGGTTTTAAATGTTTTTTTTTCAAAATTAGTGTAGTAATTCAAAAAAAATTAGAAAATTTGTAGTTTTAATTTTGAACAATTGAGGAAAAATATGAAAATACTCCTAAAATTAGCAATATATTTTTTATATCAGTTTGAAAATGGTTTTGTGCAAAAAGGACCTAGTATGTGCAAACCAGGGTTTGAGTGAATTTATTTAAAATATTTCAATTAAATTATAGTTTTATAATTTTAAAATTTAATAAAAATTAGGAAAATATAGAAAAAAATCATAAATAATTAGCCCTAAGGTATTTAGGGTTTTTGTATGAAATTCAAAGTAAGTCAGGTTCACCAAATGTTTTATTCTTTTTGGGAATTAGCTCTTTAATTCCTAATTAAATGAAGGGTCTAAGTATAGTAAATCGGTAATTAAATATGATTTATTTAAACTAATGATTCATGGAAATAGATAGTATTTTACCTTTTTCTAAATATAGCAATAGGAAAGAGAATATTCAACTTAGCTTATTTTTTTATTTTTTTGGACTGAGACGAAGTTTGATACTGGAGGAGAAAGACTAGGAAATAGGCTAGAACAAGCCTGTAAACTTTGGTTTTTATCTAGATAGTAGATCTGTAAAGTGGACACCCTATTATCTAGCATTATAGTCTTTTGGTGCTAGTGTCCTGAGGGTAAGATATTTTTAGGTTCTATTCAGAATGTTTGTGTTACCCTGTCATTAAAATTTTAGGATCTAAGATCTCATGGAGCTCACTATGTGCCTGTTTCAATCTTTGATCCTGCTAGGAGCTCTTGGTACTTGAACTTGAATGCAAACTTGGGAAAAAAGAGGGAGGTTAGCTTGTAAAAGATATGTGTGATGCACTTCACAACCCATGTGTGGGCATGCTACCTATATACCAATAATCTAAAGAGGGATCAAGTTAATGTAGTTATCCCATTGAAGTGCTTGGTATAAATACTATGTGATGTATGCAACTAGATGAGAAACTAGATGTATTTTGGATAACCAGGGATTGGTTTGAATGTTTGAATGAGCTTGTAATAGTCTTGGAAGGTTGTATGTAGAGAATAAGGAAGAGTGATTAAGTGTAATTTCATGTATGCTTGTTTCTTTCCTATGAATGAGTGCCAACCCTTCTAAATGGGCAATGAATGACCTTTTATAGGAAAACTAATGCTCATGGGTTAGCTGAATTTGTATTAGTCTAATAGGAGAAAAGATAAGGATTCATGAAAATCTGCTCATTTGAGACTAAGTGGATCTAGACAATAGCGCTAAAAATAAGACACCTTGGGTTTTGGTGCTAGTGTCCAACTTTGGCACAAAAAATTCATTCCAAGCCCTAGTTGCATGTATTATCTCCTAATATACTCTTTAAGGTATCAACATACATTTGTAACTAAATTACAAACATGATGCTCAATTATTTATAAATTTTTCTTACATTTATTACAAATAATAAGGAAACCATAATAGGGCCTATCATGTACATGAATGATGAAGTTTATCATATATTAATACAGATTTTCATCCTTTGCATTTCATGTTTATTATTCATAATAAAGGATGATATTATGAAATTTATTGTAAAACTTGCACAAGATTTCAAAATTTCTTTTGCATATTCTCTATCTCTTAAATGGAAATTTTTTTAGGCTTATCATGATAAATACATTTGTAATGTTATAATACATGTTAAATTTTTTTTTTCATACATGTACAAATCCATGCTCTCAACCCTTTGCTTTCTATCACTCATATGGAAAAAATTTCAAGCTTATCATGATACACACATTCAACATGTTATAATTCATGTCAAAGATATGTATGCATTTTTGTAAAAATCCATCTTCTCTAACCTTTGCTCTCTACTTTATCCATGGGAACTTGTTCAAGCATTTTTTAGAAAATATATTCAAAACATTATATTGCATATCAAAAGTGTATATGTCACTATGCAAAAAATAATATTTTCTATCTTTTGCTCACCAAGGAAAGTTCATAAACATTTTTTTGTAAAAATTATAACTAAAAATTTATGCATCTTACCTCACATTAATGCTTTCTACTAACATGCATATAACTCATTAGAAAATTATAATAATATTCCTATCACCACTAGACATAACCAATAACTAGTAGTTGTATCTATCCCTTCCCCCTTCTAACTTGGTACATCTATCTCTTATCCTACTTTTAATACTAGCTTAATACCTATATTAAATCATGCAGCCCACACTATCACCCAAGTTTATGAAGATATGTAGGTTGATTACACCCATGGTTATAGATTTATCACTCAGGCTAGTACCCCTTTAGACATAATTTTTGTACTTGAGCTCCTTCAACAATCAGATTTTTACAAGGATGTGTTATATGTAGCTCTTCAAAATAATATACTACTTGTTTCAGTTAAACTAACTTATGTTGCATCCATCCTCAACACAATGCAATGGACTAAAGAATATATCTCTTTTAAAAAAGAGGATTTTCCCCTGCAACACATCATTCAAAAATATCTACCTTTGTATATTCAATTAAAAATTAATGATGTGGGGGTCAAAAGAGTGTTAGTCGATAATAGTTCCATACTTAACATTTACAACATATCCTTTTTAAAATGGCTTAACATACAACCTCAAGATCTCAACCATTCTTATATGAACATCAGAGTTTTCAAAAACATTCCATGAAAATTAATGGGTCAAATAACCCTTAATATTACCTTAGGTCCTAAGACACTACCAACTACTTGCCAAGTCATGCCAAATGACCTTAATTATAATTTATTACTTATTCAGCTCTAGATTCAAGATATGCATGTTGTTCCTTCCAAACTCCATGCTTGTCTAAAGTTTAGTCATAGTGGTTACATCTACATGTGCCCAATTGATAACGAGCCTTTTAAATATTGCCAGGTGGTTGAATATCCACAAAATTATATTTCAAACTTTAATCTAGGTAGTATACCTACACAACCCATCACTCTTAATACACCCTCAAACCATTTAAAAATTTAGACGATTCCAAATTTTGTTGTAGCACCAATACCAAGTCACCAATTTACTTCACCTTTTGCACTTAGATATATTGGTAAGATGGGTTATCAAGGTAAAGGACTTGGAAAACATGAACAAGGGATAGTCAACCCTATTGAGGCTTCTACACAACACAACATGCAAGGCTAAGATACTAGTTCAACCTTAATCATGATAAATCTTCTCTTAAACTTTCAAAACACATAAAATTTTGTCCACCCATTGCATGTACAGACAATGTAGTTAATCATGTTTCCACATTATTAGTAGTCTACCCTGATCTTATTGATGATGTAGTTTCACTTGAATGTGTACATTGGATGAATTCTTTAATGATGAATCCCTCCTACAATTTCTTGGAGTCTATGAGGACCTCCCATCATGTTATCACAAAAATATATTTCCAAACCAAAAAAGTTCCCACACATACTTTGGTGATAAAATATATTTCTCCCTTTATATACCAATTGATGTAGATGATGTTATTCCTATGACCTCGTATACACTCAATCATTCCACAATACTCAATTAAGAAATAATAAATTTCAATTTTGGAATTGAAAAGGATCCCTACATAGTCTTATTATTAGTTTCCCTCAGAAAGGAAGAGGATGATGATATTCATCAAAATTTAACAAATTTCACAAAACTCTTTGCCTGGTCATATTCAGATATGCCAAGAATTGATACATATATCAAAGTCTATCAAATCCCTTTATACCCCAATGCTAAACTAGTTAAACAAAAAATTCACAAAATACATAATAAGGTAGCTCTCTTAGTTAAAGATGAAATCTAATGCCTCTTAGATGCAAGTTTCATTCATCCCATAGCACATCCTGAATGGATATCTAATATATTTCAAATAGTAAAACTTAATAGCCAAATTTGATGTTGTTATAATTATTATAATTTAAATAAAGCATGCCCAAAAGATGATTTCCCTTTACCAAACATCGACATGATAGTAGATTCCACTACCAGACATGAAATGATATCATTTATGGATGGTTTTCCTTGTTATACCCAAATCAAAATTGCTGAAGAAGATCAAGAAAAAACATCTTTTACCACCCCATGGGGTACATTTTGTTACATTATCATGCCTTTTGGGTTAAAATATGTAGGAGCTACATATCAACATACCATGACACAAATTTTTCATGACTTGATCCACCATACTGTCAAAGATTACATTGATGACAAACTAGCTAAATCCAAATAGTGACAACGTCACGCTATTGATCTACACAAGATTTTTACATGAATCAGACAATATAACATTTGATTAAATCTAAAGAAATGTGTGTTCATAGTCATGTCAGGAAAACTCCTAGGATTCATTATATCTCAATATGGCATAGAAGTTTATCTTAAGAAAGTCAAAGTAATTATGGATATGCCACCTCCTATAAACTTAAAACAACTCTGATCCTCCAAAGTATAATTCAAATAATTTTCTATTTCATAGCTCAGCTTACTGATAAAACTTAGTCATTTACATAATTACTAAATAAAGATACAAAATTTATTTGGGACCAAGCCTATCAGGATAACTTCGATATAATCAGACAATATCTCCTTAATCCACTAATTTTAGTACCACCTATCCTAGATCCTTTCCTACTTTATATCTCAGCAACATATCATGCACTAGGAGCACTCTTAGCTAAAAATGATGATAATAATATTGAATGAGTATTTTATTACATCATACCCATATTGGTCGATTATGAAAAACTTACTCCCCAATAGAAAAACTATGTCTCACTTTAGTCTTTGCTACATAAAAACTCTAAAATTACATGGTTAATAATGCGACTCGAGTTATCACAAAAGTAGACCCATTGAAGTTCTTACTTACCAAACCACATCTTTTTGGTCGCATCATAAAATGGTTTATGCTATTAACAAAAATTGACTTAAAAATAGTTCAAAAATCAATAAAAATCTGAATCATAGTAGACCATTTGGTAGCATCACCACTATTAGACACCAACCCCTTAAGTGACACATTCAGAGATGACTTCACTACATATTCCACTCATTTAGATACCTAGACCATGTTCTTCGGCCATAAAATTATTATAGCGTACCAATTAAGTTTCTCATGTACTAATAACACAGGAGAATATGAAGCACTTATATTAGGACTATTTGCTACACAATCCCTCCACATCAAATCTATTCAAGTTTTTGATGATTCCCAACTTGTGGTCAATCAAATCAATGATGTTTATCAAACAAAATAAGAACACCTTATCCCATAACACAACATAGTACAATGCCTATCATCATAATTCAATTATTTTTCTATTGAAAGCAATCTTTGAAAAGATAACACACATGCAGATGCAATGGCTAGTGCTGCATCTCTAATTCCCATTGACATCAACGATGAATAAGCAATTATAATAATCAAATGGCTATAGTCACCATCAATATCAAATTTATATTTAATCACTCTTTCCATCTTAGCTACTACATGAAGCTATGCAATCCCAGAATGGTTCTCTGACATTTATATCTTCCTTAACAAATCTATTACACTAAATACTTTCTCCTGAAATGATAATCATAATCTACACAAGAAAGCACTTTGTTATGTAATCTATGATAGAGACATTTTCAAATGATCCTTTGATGGACACTTACTACAATGATTAAATTTGACAAAATCCAAAATTGCTCTAGCTCAAATACATGATAGTGAGTGTGGGGGCCAATTCAGTGGAAAAGCCTTGTCTTACAAACTCCTCTGACAAGGATATTATTGGCCTACCATAGAAGATGAATGTTTACAATATGTAAATATATGCGCTAAGTGTAAATGACATAGTAACTTACAACATGTACCATCACAACAACTATAACATATCACATTTCCATGGCCGTTCATGCTATGGGGATTTGATCTTATCATAAAAATTAACCCCAAATCTGCCAATGGACATAAATTCATCATCACAGCCACATAATAATTTACCAAATGGGCAAAAGTAGTTCCACTTCAATCTACCATAGGTGAAGACATTTGTAGTTTTATTATGACTCATTATGTCATGCTTTAGCCTACCTACAACTATCATTTGTTATAATGGAAAATCATTCAAGAACAAAACTACCAATAAATTTTGTGATAAATACAAAATTAAGAACACATTCTCCATCCCGTCCTACCCATAAGGGAATGATAAATTAAAATAGTAACCAAATTTGGTGATGATTGGCACAATCAACTAGTCTTCACACTCTAGCCTATTGCACAAGTATAATTATGCCTATAGGGTCTACTCCTTATTCACTCATTTATGGCACAAAAGTAGTTATACCATCAGAATTATAAATCCCATCCCTTCATGTCTCCCTTAAAGGTATTCTCACTAATGACCAATATCAAGAAAAGTGTCTACATCAACTCAAATAGTTAGACCATACACACATTCAAGCTATAGTACACCTCAAAATCTACCAAAAATGTATATAATGATCCTATAATAAGTGAGATCATATTAGAGAATTCAAAGTTAAAGATGTAGTTCTCAAAGAAAACCTTCATAATGTCAATCCCAAAGAAGAAACAAAAGCCAAATTCAAACCAAATTGGCTAGGTCCTTATATCATTACAAAAAATCTCATCCCTAAAGTGTACCATATAGCCTCACTTGAAGGAAAAAAACTCAAGAACACAATGAACATTATGCATCTACGTAGATTCCACGTATAGTATGTTTTTTCCACAAAATGCTTGTACATAGTTCCTTTTCAACATTGATTGTACATAATTCTCCCAGCTTACTTGTACATAGTTCAAATATTTCAAAATATAAAAACATTCAAATATATCAAAAAAATAAACATCAAAAATATCTCAATTATATGCATCCTCCATGTTTTACATTACTACTATCATGCTAGGACTTAAATTTTCTATTTCATGTTATTGTATGTCAATTTTATACATTACCGTGCTTCACTTGATCTCTTTAGAGTGCATGCAAGTGATATCCAAATACATGATTGCTTCATTCTACACATAGAGGGGGAATTTTTACTTATACATTTTGAGACACATAATGATATATACACCCATTGGGGGCATCTTCTACATGACTACACCATCTATGTTATGTCATTATTACAATACACACTCTAAGTTATCATGTTGATGTATATTATTTTATAGCTTACACAGATCTCTATATCGACATTTCACTAGTATCTAGCACTTGTGTATTTCTTAGCATATACCTAGTCTTATACTATTCATGTTTTACATACTTTCATATTTACTTTAACTAGTTAGATGTTTTTATATTTCTTCTCAGTTATTTACATGCTTTCTCTGCTTACTTAACATAGCTTGTGTGATTGCATTTCCAATTCTAGCTTGTCTCCTACTTATGCCTTAGGACATTTGTTAATGTCCTTTGCTTTTATTCATGTGTGTGTCTTACAGAATTTACCAATATCCTTTGTTTTCACTCTTACATATGTTTGTGGCCCTTGTGCTAACATTGTTTACTTCACTTGTATGTGTATGTGGCATTTAAGCATGCCTTTCATGTTTGAATTCAATTTTGAGTGATATGTTACCATGTCCCTTTTTTACTTGGCCCCTTGGCCACTCTCTTGTGTACTTCTTGCTTCTTCCTTCACATGTTTTTTTGCTTGTTTGTATCTTTAAATGTGTGCAATTTCATGATCCATATCATGAATTTACCTTACTTTCTTGGATGCCATGATGCACATCATGATCCATCCCTCCATCTAACAACTAACGTCTAATTTTTTCAAATCTATTTCAATATCATGTACATGATTATACATTGTTATATTTATATAGGTATACCCTTGTTGATATAAAATTCTATCAAATATAAACATTACTCTATCCAAAAAACTTCTTGTCAAATATATATATAGAAATTAACACACTTCCAGGACTCTTTTTCTTCTAAGGGTAGTCATTATAGGTTCATCATTCCTACCCTTAAAAGAGAAGGCATCAAATAAGGGTTTATCATAGAGACCAAAGCTCCTAAAATTAAAAATAGAAGCATTCAAAACACTCAACATAGAATCTAAAGGTCAAACTAGTCAAACCAGAACAAAAAAATAGTCATAGTTTTATATCAGTAGTCAAATTTTACACAAGACAGTAGTGCTAGAAATGGATAGTAGCACCAAAAATAGATAGTAAAAGCAAAAATAAGGGTGTCCAAATTTTATCACTTATATCTAGGTAGTAAAATTCTCAAGTTTTCTAAAAATAGGAAAAAAATTAGTTTAGGGATAGTTTTGAACTTCTAGATCAGTCAAATTCAGTAGTTTCAAATATAGTTTTTTCTAATACAGGGGGGTTATCATGTGTGACATGATGGTTATCACTTCTAGTTCAAATTTCATAGTTGACATAACTTATAGATCAGAATCCATGTTCCAAACATAATAATTAGGGGTAATGTACATGACACATTGATCTTATTTATCATTTATGAATTCAGTTTATTCTAGGCATTCTTAGTAGTTGCATGCCTTACTCTATCTGTAGGTGATTGGAATCACATTCAAGTTAAAATTTCTCATAAGTTTAGCTTTGTGAGTACCTAAGTTCCCAAATTGGCTTTCATATAAGCCTATTACATTAGTTTTAGAGTGGCTTTCATATAAGCCTAACCTCCATCTTTTGAAATGGCCAAGAGTGGCCTAGTTTCTAGCATGCATTCAAGCTATCCATGCCACATTGTTAGATCATATTAAATTCATGGGATTTAGGAGCCATCTCATATAACATCCATTATATACTAGTATTATTTCATGAGCTTCATATCATGAGTCAGAAATGGAGCCAAAGGTATAACTAACCTTTGTATTCTTAAGCCACTTATTTAGAGGGATTGGACACATAGTCTAGACATTGATTACCACACGCAGGATCATCTAGCTTCACTTAGAAGGTGATGATGGAGCCAAAGGGCCAGCCTTTGCATTCTTGAGCTAATTTTTGGGGAATTGAGCACTCAACTCCATTTGTGATATAAATTTTGGTGTAGTATCACTCAACACATCTAGAATTACTTAGACTTACTCAACATCACAATAGATTCACACTTCACACTGTGCTCTCTCTAGACACATCCAAAATCACACAAGCTTCATGAGCTCCTCCCTTAATAGGTAGGTTTAGGTATGATTTTATTTTTCCTTTATCCTAGTATTTCACTTTACTACATTACTAGAATAAAGGCGGGGGGGGGGGGCAAATGTAGTCATATAAAATGCAAAATTGGATGACTTAGGCATGGCTAATAGGACCTAACCTATAGGTCATCTCTCTTGCTCACACAACCCTTCTCAATAATGTTTTCACTAATTCTCAGTCATCCATAGCTTCTTGGACATAGATTTTTGAGACCTAGGTAGCCTTCTTAGACCTAGATCCATCCACCCAAGTCTCATCCTTCTAGGACAATAGTACCAAAGTTGAACACTAGCACCAAAACCCAGGTGTCTTATTTTTGGCACTATTGTCCAAATCCACTTTAGCCTCAAATAGTCATATTTTCCCAAATCCTTATCTTTCTTTTATCATCCTAATACAAGCTCATCTAACCCATGCACATTAGTTTCCTTATAAAAGGCCAGTCATTGTCCATTTAGAAGGGTTAAAACTCATTCATAGGAAAGAAGTAAGCACACAAGAAATTACACTTAAGCACTCTTCCGTATTCTTTGCATACAACCTTACAATACTATTCCAAGCTCATTCAAGCATTCAAACTAGTCCCTAGTCATACAAAGTACATCTAGTTTTTCATCTAGTTGCATACATCACATAGTATTTGCACTAAGCACTTAAATGGGAAAACTACATTAGCTTGATCCCTCTTCAAAATATTGGTATGTAGGCAACGTGCCCACCCATACGGTGTGAAGTGCATCCAACGTATCTTTTACACACTAACTACCCCCCTCTTTTCCTAAGTTTACATTCAAGTTCAAGTACCATGATCTCCTAAGAGGATCAAAGATTGAAACAAGAACACATTGAGCTATATGAGGTCCTAGACCCTAAAATTTTAGTGGTAGGGTAACATAAACATTCTGAATAGAACCTAGAAAGATCTTACCCTTGGGACACTAGCACTAGAGAAGGGATATAGTGACAAATAGTAGAGTGTCTACTTTATGACACTACTATCCATCTCATAAACAAAGTTTACATGCCTATTCTAGCCTGTTTCCCAGTCCTACTCCTCTAGTATCAAACTTTGTCTTACTCTAGAATAGTCAAAAATAAGCTAAGTTGAATATCCCTTGTTTATTATCTTGCATGTGGAATGTTCTTGCTAACATATTTTTATACATGGTTTCTACTTAGATGTATCTACTCTTTGGTTACTTTTAAGTATCTCCCTATCACTACTAGACATAATCAAACACCAGTGGTTATATCTATCCCTCCTCCCTTCAAACTTAGTACATATATCTTTTATCCCACACTTACTACCAGCTCTATGCCTATAGTAGATTATGTGGTACATGTTATAAACCAAGTTTATGAAGATATGTAGGTTGATTACACCCATGGTTATAGTTTTGTCACTCAGGTTATCACCTCTTTTGATCTAGTTTTAGCTCCTTCACCTATTGCATCTCTTCTTCTAGTCCAGATTCAACCACACTTGACACCTTCATCACTGACATAGATAGTTCATATAGCTACATAACTTCAGTATTTTAGATATATTCTAGTCATAGTATTCACACCTAGAGTAGTTTCATTAAGATCTCATGCATCTACACATAGAACACATGTTCATAGAGCTTCCCCTACCACTGGATGGGTCCCTAAGAGCCCTATAGTTGCATCTACTTCTTAGAGTTATAGAAGGACCCCACCATTAGTTTCCACTATAGATATTTTATATCTTTTACAACATATATATCTTGTAGAGCCACAGTCTCAACATTTCCATCATGCTTCATGATCATGCATGATCCTTCTTCTTGATAGAAGACAACATGATTGGGAGACTCTGATGAGACTCATTGATTAGTATCATTTATTCATAGTATTACTTGTACATAACTTCCTTTTGCTTGATTGTACATAGTTCCTTTTCAATTTCTTGTACATAGTCTCTCTTGATTGATTGTACATAGTTCAAATATCTTCAAAAATAAAAAAATAATACAAATATATCAAAAACACCAAAAACATTTTGATTATATGAATCCTCCATTTTTTGCATTACTACTATCATTTTAGGACTTATGTTTGTTGTTTCATGCCATTGTATGTCAATTTTCTACATTACCATGCTTCACTTGATCTCTTTGGAGTGTGTGTAGTGATATCCAAATACATGATTGATTCAATCTACCCATAAAAGGGACATTCTTACTTCTACATTTCAAGACACATAATGATATATACACCCATTGAGGGCACCTTATATATGACTACACCATCCAGGTTATGTTATTATTACACTACATACTCTGAGGTATCTTGCTGATGTATATTACTTTATAGCTTACATAGAATACTATATCAACATCTTACTAGTATCTAGCACTTGTGTATTTCTTATCATCTACCTAGTCTTGTACTACACATGTTTTGTATACTTTCACATTTTCTTTGAGTAGTTAGATGTGTTTGTATTTCTTCTCAATTATTTACATGTTTATTTTGCTTGCTTAGTATAGTTTATGTGATTGCATTTCCAATTATATCTTGTCTACTACTTGTGCTTTATGATATTTGCCAATGTACTTTGCTTCTATTCATGTGTGTGCCTTAGGAGATTTACTAATTTACTTTTTTTTACTCTTCCATGTGTTTATGGCCCTTGTGCCAACATTGTATTACTTGTATGTGTATGTGGCATTTGAACATGACTTTTATGCTTGTCTTCTAGTTTGAGTGATATGTTCCCATGTCCCTTATTTTCTTGGCCCCTTGGCCACTCTCTTATGTGATTATTTCTTCTTTCTTCACATGATTTTTTGCTTGTTTACATCTTCAAATGTCTAGAATGTGATGATCCATATCATGTATTTACTTTGCTTTCTTAGATGCCATGATAGACATCATACTCCATCCATCCAACTAATAACTAACATATAACTTTTACAAATCTAGTTCAGTATCATGCACATGATTATACATTATTATATCTATCTAGGAATACCCCTATTGATATAACAATCTATCAAATACAAACATTGATATATCTAGAAACATCTTGTCAAAATATCAATTCTATATCTATATAAATCAATAGACTTACATGACTCTTTCTATTTTGAGGGTAGTCATTACAGGTCCATCCTTCCTACCCTTAAAAGAGGGGGCATCAAATAGGGGTTTTTCATAAAGACCAAATCTCCTAATAGTCAAAATAGTAGCATTCATAACACTCAACATAGAATCTAGAGGTTAAATTGATCAAACCAAAATAGTAAAATAGTCATAGTTTTAGATTAGGATTCAGATTTCACACAAGATAGTAGTGCTAGAAATGGATAGTAGCACTTGAAATAAGGGTGTCCATATTTTGATGCTTCTATCTAGGTAGAAAAATTCTTAAGGTTTCTATAAATAGGCAAAAACTTCAGTTCAAGGATAGTTTTTGCACTTCTAGATCAGTCAAATTCAATAGTTTCAAATATAATTTTCTCAAATATAGGGGGGTTATCATGCATAGCATGATGGTTCTCACTTCTAGTTTAGATTAGGCAGTTATTATAACTTCTAGATAATAATCCATGTTCCAAAAATTAATAACTAGGGGAAATGTGTACAACACATTGATCTTCTCTCTCAATTCTGAGTTCAATTTATTCTAGATATTTTAAGTAGTTGCGTGCCTTACTCCATCTACAGGTAATTGGTATCACATTCAAGTTAAAGTTTCTTATAAGTTTAGATTTTTAAGTACCTTAGTTCTTGAGTTGGATTTCATATAAGTGTAGTACATTAGTTTCAGAGTGGTTTTCATACAAGCCTAACCTCAACTTTCAAAATGGCCAAGAGTGGCCTAGTTTCAAGCATACATTCAAGCTATCCATGCCACATTATTAGATCACAATACATTCATGGGCTTCAGGATCCATCTCGTATTTCATCTATTCTATATTAATATTACTTCATGATCTTCACATCATGAGGTAATAATGGAGCCAAAGGTCCAACTAACCTTTGCATTCTTGAGCCACCTATTCAAAGGGATTGGAAACATAGTCCAGACATCAATGATTAGATGTAGGATCATCTATCTTCACTTAGTAGGTGATGATAGAGCCAAATAGGTTAGTATTTACATTCTAGAGCCACTTTCTAAGGAATTAAGCACTCAGCTCCATTTGTGATATAAATTTTGGTGTAGTATCACTTAGCACATCTAGCATTACTCAACCTTACTTAGCATCACAAAAGATTCACACTTCACATTATGCTCTCTCTATGCACATCCAACATCACATAAGCTTTATTAGCTTCTCCCTTAATAGGTAAGTTCAAATATGCTTTTATTTTTCCTTTATCATAGTATTTTGTTTTAATATAACACTAGGATAAGGGGGGGGAATGTAGCCATATAAAATGCAAAATTATATGACTTAGGTATGGTTAATATCACTTAACCTATAGGTCCTCTCTCTTGCTCACAAAACCCTTCTCAACTGTGTTTTCACTAATTCCCAATTATCTATAGCTTCTTAGACTTAGCTTTTTGAGACCTAGGTAGCCTTCTCAAACCTAGATCCATCCCCTTAGGTCTCATCCTTCTAGGACATTAGTGCTAAATTTGGACACTAGCACCAAAACCTAGGGTGTCTTATTTTTAGTGCTATTATCCAAATCTACTTTAGCCTCAAATGGTCAGATTTTACCAAATCCTTATCTTTGCCCCTGTCAACCTAATACAATGTCATTTAACCCATGAAAATTAGTTTCCCTATAAAATTCCATTTATTATCCATTTAGAAGGGTTGTCACTCATTCGTAGGAAAGAATCAAGCATGCAAGTAATTACACTTAAGAACTCTTACCTATTCTCTGCATACAACCTTACAAAACTATTCCAAGCTCTTTCAAGCATTAAAACTAGTCCTTGGTCATCCAATGTATATCTAGTTTTGCATCTAGTTATATACATCACACAATATTTAGACTAAGCACTTTAATAGGAGAACTACAATATATTGATACATCTTCAAAGTATTGGTATGTAGGCATCATGCCCACACATGGGGTGTGAAGTGCATCCATTGTATCTTTTACACACCAACACCCGCCCCCCCCTATTTTTTCCCATGTTTGCATTCAAGTTCAAGTACCAAGAACTTCTAAGAGGATTGAAAATTTAAATAGGCACTCAATGAGCTCTATGAGGCCCCAAAACCTGAAATTTAAATGACAAGGTAAAATAGGCATTCCATATATAACCCAAAAATCTCTTACCCTTAGGACACTAGCACCAAAGAAGTTTGTAGGCCTATTCTAGATTGTTTCCCAGTCTTGATCCTCTAGTATTAGACTTTATCTGAGTCCAAAATAGTTGAAAACAAGCTAAGTTGAATATTCTCTTTCTTATTATTGTATTTATAAAAAGTTATAAAGTGATTCAGATTACATTTGGGTTACTCAACTTTACTTAGGACATTTAGAGGGATACACCTTTAGTTTACAATATATACATACTATCTAGATACTAGATTTAGGGGCATGTATATTACTACACATCTCACACATACAACTTCATAAAACATGATAGAGTTATAGATAAGATAGTAGATTATAGACATAGTGTAGAGCACATAGTTTTTGATCTCCAATTTTGCACATGGGACATGACATGAAAGATCATATCACATGTGGTTATATAGATATCTATATTATCTAGATGTATCACTCACATAATAGATTTGGGGGCATGCCACAATATTAATATCCTCCATATATCTAGGATTATAAAAATTAAGATGATAGGACATACCATCTCCTTCTCACACATTTACCAACATTTTTGGTTTATACTCAAGAATTACTTAGGTTACTAGGCTAGACCGTATGATTATCTGTAGTGATTGGTCCATGGTATTACTCAAACTCAGACCAAAGAGTTTATGTGGGATAGAGGATAGGCATTGGTTTTAGACCTCTAAGCACTTATTAAATATAATTCAAATTATTTAGATTCAGTATAAGGGGCATCTATTATAGAGATTCCTTCTGTCTCTAGGAACTATTCCAATTTAGTATATGGGGAATTTATTATAGATATTCCTTCTCTTTCCTAGCACCATTCTAGTTCTTCATCTACTTCCCTAGCTAGGAAGTTGGACCCTTATTTTCAAGCATTATTATCTTCATATAGGTAAGTTTAGGTATGCATCTTATTTATTTATTTTACTCGAGTACTTCATTTCATTACATTACTAGATTAAAAGGGGGAAAATATATACACCCTAAATTTGTCAAGAAAACACACATATTATGTCTTTTCATAATCCTTTCATAGGAGACTCTGATTGAAGATTATGAATTTTATCCACATTTATCCATGTCCCTTTATCTAACTTCTATTAGTCTTCCTACATTCCCTAGACATCATTTTGCTTATTCTGGTTCATCTGTAGCTCTTTAAGATTAACCCTTTCAAGCCCAGACACCTCTTTTAGACCCATACCCATCCCCATAGGTCTTGTAACCCATAAACAATAGCACTCAAATAGGACTATAATACTCAAATAGGACTCAAAAAGTGGACTATAGTGCCAAGTAATAGGGTGTCCTGAGTTTGGCGCTACTGTCCAATCCAAAAATTAAGTCTTGGGTCCTATTCATGATAGTCTACCCTCCCTATATAGAAATTTACAAACCCTAATTCATATGTTTTAGTCCAAAAAAAGCTAAGTTAATCTCTCTTTATCTTCTCTCTCTTATGCAAGTTAAATTAGTTAAATTGACATGAACCTATATTTTGTTATTTATAACTTGAATTCTCTCCATATCCCAAACTTTTATTACTTAGGAGTTAAACCATTAATTTCCTAAAAGAATAAAACATATATAGTTTTGTGATGATGTAGATATATAGTTTTAGAGCTACACTTAGGGAACATCCCAAAGACCATACACTAATCTTACAATCCATCATGGAAATCAAAAATTCTAAATAAGTTGAGTCTTCTAGTCCCATAGAAGTATCTAGTTAAAAAAGACACTAAAAGGGAAACTATGTCACAATAACCCCCTATAATAGCCAAACATTATTCTATGCCACCTATTGCAAATATTATCATTGATGTCAAAGGTCTAACATTATTGGTTATAAAGGTCCCATTGCATTTAATGGTGTTTTTAATACTCATATCTTGGCTAATGTGTGTTAATATTTATTTAATATTAATGAATATATTTTTGGTTACATATAAGTCAAAAGAGGGCCCATGGAGAAGTCAAAGAGTCACAAGGTAAAAGATGAAAGAGGAATGGGATGCATTTTCTCATGAAGAGTCATCTTGAGGAATTCCAAGAGTCACCATGTGAAGAAAAAATAGGTATGACACATTTTTCCATGAAGGGACACTTTAAAGAATATGAAAAGTCATCAAGATAAAAACAAAAGAGGAAAGGATGCTTTTTCTTATGAAGGGTCACTATATGATATTTAAAATGCAAGGATACAAAGGGTCATGCAAGTTTGGTGCCATTTTCCATGAGGATTGAAGAGTCAAAAAGGGTGAATGCCAAAGGTATTTTATAAAGCTATAAATAAAGGCTTGAGAATCCATTTGTAATATGCAAGAGAGTGCATGGTTTGTATTTGTTTTTGAAGAGAGAAAAACATGAGATATTGTAGAGTTATATCATTTTTTGAGTAAGAAACATTGAGAGATAGTTGTGTTTTATACACAAGAGGGGTTGGTACTCATGTGGGTTGGTTCTCACAAATATTTTCAAGGGGTTGGTGATCCTATGGGTTGGTTCTCACAAATATTTGTTGTGTTGGTGCTCGGTAAAGGGGTTAGTGCTCATGTGGGTTGGTGCTTGTGAAATTTGTATGTTGAGTTGCTGCTCATTGATATACTTGAGATTGTTCTTCATGGTTTTTACCACTTTGGGTTTCCACATAAAAATTTGGTCTCTCTCTCTCTCTCTCTCTCTCTCTCTCTCTCTCTCTCTCGTGTGGTGCAAATTATTGTTTTAGTTTTATTGCATATCTTGAATGTGTGACTAAGTGGTTAAAGAAAATAAATATGATTAAGTAAAAAGATATATAATATAATGATTCACCCCCCCTCTCAATATATTTCATACTTAACAATTGGTATTAGAGCAGGTTCCTTTTGAAAAAGTTTTACAGCTTGAAGGTAGATCAAGAAAGCATGATCGCTGGATCACATGAAGGATTTTATATAAATAAGGCACCTTTGTTTGATGGGATGTATTATGTTTTTTGGAGCATAAAGATGAAGAATTATTTTATGGCCCTTAGATTTGACAAATGAGAAGCAGTGGAGGAATATGAAGAGCCACAAACACTTGTAACTACTCTGGTAGAAAAGAAGGCAAGTGAAAATAATGCTAAAGATTTAAATGTTATTTTATGTGGTTTATGTGAATCAAAATTTGTTAAAGTTATGCAATGTAAATATGGTCATGAAACTTGGGTAAAACTTTAGAATATTTATAAAATTGATGGAAAGGTTTAGCAAGCTAAGCTTCAAACTTTTAGAAGATAGTTTGAGAGTTTGAAGATGAAAGAAGAATAAAATATAGCAAGTTATCTTTTGCAGATTAATCAAATAGTTAGTCAAATTTAAGGTCTTGGAGAAAATTTAGAAGAATCAATTGTGATTCAATTTTTTTTGAGATCTCTACCATTGAGATATGATGCAAAAGTTTTGGCAATTGAAGAGATGAAGAATTTATCCAAGCTAAAGATGGATGAGCTTTATGGTATTCTTAATGCAGACTAAACAAGATAAACCCTTTAATTAAGAAGCTACTTTAAAGACATCAAAGAAAGAGAAGGCTAAGATTCAAGAATCAAGTGATAGTTCTAGCGATGATGAAGATGACAATGAAGTTATTTTCATTTGCAAGCCGAAAAAAGGCACAGGTAAATATCAAGGAAAATTACCTTTTAAATATTTTAATTATGAAAAAATTGGAAATTTTGTATCTAAATGCCCAAATAAGGGTAATGATGATAATGAAGAATTAAAGTCTACATACAAGAAGAATTTTAAAGGTAAATTCAAGAAAAAGAGTTTGTATTCTAAAGATCCTAGCTCAACAGAAGATAGTGGAGTCAATGATTCAGAAGAAGAAGAAATTCTATTCATGGCCATACATGAAGATGCCTCTATAATAAAAAGTATATATGATAAAGAAGAAGAACATGATGAAGCTAAAGTGAATTTGGAAGGAGGAATCATTTGTGCCTTAGAAGAGTTAAAATCACTTGAAAAGAAGAATCAAAGATTAGAGCTCCAGATCTAGAAAAAAGAAAAGGAGTCAAAGGAAATAATTAAAGATCTATAATCACACTTTGAAGAAGCCAAGAGGAATGAATAATATATAATGATAGTTAAAAATAGTAAGTAAAGAATGTGAAATGTATGTTATTGAAATTACTTCTTTAAAAGCAGATCTTAAAAAAAATAAAGCAGTCAATGATATAACAGTCAATGATTAAAAATTTGAGAATAAAAATAATATGTTAAATAAGATATTAAAAAATAAAAGATCAATATCAGATAAGATAGGTATTGGATTTGAAAAAGAGAAAGAAGAGGTCACTACTTTCATAGACAAGGAAAAAGGAAAGATCTATGTTGAAGCTCTTACAAAAGAAGAAATAAAAAGGGAAGAAGTTAAGAATACAGAGGACATCTCAAATAAAGAAGGCTAGAGGGAACATATCTAATAAAGGCAATCATATTAGAGATACACAAATAGGTCCTATTTTTATGGTTATTGTTTTTATTATAATGGAAATGGTCATAAGAAAATAGAATGTTGAAAAAGAGCTAATAATTTCAGAAATAAGGAGAAGGAAATTCATACAGAGTCAAGTAGAAGCCATAACTCTTTTGCTCCTCTATCAGGCTTTAATGAAGAGGCCATAATATGTTACAAGTGAAAAAAATTTGGATACATAACTTAGTATTATAGAAGTGTGTTCGAGTTAGTCAAGAAGGACCAATGTTTCAAGGCTCCATTCATCAAGAAAAAAGTTCAAACAAATTCATGGCAAAAGAAACAACCTAAAAAATATATGTTGGTGCAGATAGCTTTACATGCAAGAAATTAAGAAAATAAATGGTTCATTGATAGTGGATGTTTGAGTCACATGCCAGTAGATAATATCAAGTTCATAACCTTGAAGAAGATCAATGGTGGCATAGTGAAATTTAGAGACAATACTACTGCTAGAATTGATAAAAAAAAGTAAACTAAGCTTGGATAATAGTAGAACTAAAACTGAAAATGTTTTGTATGTAGAGGGTCTTAAACATAATATTTTGAGTGTAAGTCAAATGTGTGATCAGGGGCACACACTAAATTTTTATGCATAAAGTTTTAAAATTAGAAGAAAGATTCAAATGTGTTGGTTGAAAATGCTCAAAGAATAGGCAATAATTTGTAATGCTATTAGACATCAAAGGTCAAAGATGTTGTTTGAGTCAGATTGAAAAAAGTTGGCTATGGTATAAGAGAATAGGGAACATAAATTTTGACAATCTTGTCAACATCAGTAAGAAGTAAGCAGTCAAAAATCTTCCAAATATTACAAAGCTATTTGACACACTTTTTGAACCTTGTCAACATGGGAAATAGGCTAGAAGGTAGTTCAAAACAAAAAAGTACTCGCCTATTCAGATGCTAAATCTTGTTCACATTGATCTATGTGGACCTATGAGAACTCAAAGTAATCAAGGTGAGAAATATTTTATATTGCTTATTTATGATTTTTCATGTATGACTTGGGAAATATTTTTAAATAAAAAATCATAAGCTTTCAGACATTTCAAAGCATTCAAAGGATTAGTTGAGAATGAAACTAGTTTGAAGATTAAGTGTCTAAGATTAGATCGAGGAGGGGAATTCATGTTAGATAAATTTATTAAGTTTTTTAGAGACCATATAATAAAGAGACATTATTCAACAACCATAACTCCACAACAAAATGGAGTAGTTAAATAGAAAAATAGTATAGTTCAGGGGATGGTGAGGACAATGCTAAATGAATCCAAGATAGTAGATAAATATTAGAGAGAGATAGTTTCTATAGAAATGCATATTTAGAATAGAGAATTATTGAGATTCAATATTGAAAAGACTCCTTATGAGCTACAGAAAGACAAACCAACAATAGTTGATTATTTCAGAGTTTTTGGCAGTAGATACTTCATAAAAAGAACTAATGAAAAACTTGGTAAGTTTGAATCTAGATTAGATGAAGGTATATTTCTTGGTTATTCTTACAAAAGTAAATCTTATAAATCTATAACAAAAGAACCAAGAAAATTGTTTAAAGTGAAAGTTTCAAGATATAAGAAGATGGAACATAAAGAATCAATGATCCAATAGACAATTTTAAAATCATTGGAATCAGATGAAGATGAGAAGAAGGAAAAAAAGGACACCAAAACTCTATCCAAATATGTTTAGAGAAATCATAATGAAAGTGACATCATCAAGGACATAAATAAAGAAATTTGCACCAAAAGAATGATGGTAAGTGAATTTGAGAAAGTTAATTTCTCTTTGTTATCTAAAATTTAGCCTAGAACTTTTTTAGAAGCTAGACATGATAAGCATTAGGTTAAGGCTATGGATTAAGAATTAAATTAGATAGAAAAGAATGATACTTGGGAATTAGTGCCTAGACCAAAAGATCACAACGTATTAGGAACAAAATGGGTTTATAGAAATAATTTGAATGAAAATGGAGAAGTGACCAAAAATAAAGAAATATTAGTATGTAAAGGATATGATCAGATTGAGGGAATAGATTTTGAAGAAAATTTTTACACTAGTGGCAAGGTTAGAGGTTATTATAATGTTTTTTGCATATGTAGTGTTAAAAATTTTCAAAGTGTTTCAGATGGATGTCAAATATGCCTTCCTGAATGAAAATCTAGAAGAAAAAGTCTACATTGAGTAGCTTGAGAGATTTATTAGTAGCCATGTATGCAGATTGAAGAAAGCATTGTATGGATTGAGACAAGCTTTGAGAGCTTGGTATGCAAGACTTGATAAGTACCTGTAAGATCAAGGTTTCAAGAGAGGATTTGCTGATAGTAATCTCTACATCAAAATAGAAGGTGAACATTGATTGATTATTGTGGTATATGTTGATGACATCATTTTTGGAGGAAATATTGAAAAGATGACAAAAGAATTTTTTGATAATATGCAAAAAGAATATTTGATGTATATGCTTGGAGAATTTTAATTTTTCTTAGGATTGCAAATATTTCAATCATATAAAGGAATTTTTATATCTCAAAGTAAATGGAAATGCTAAAAAAATTTGGTTTTGAGGATGGTGCACTAGTTGGCACACCAATGTGTACAAAAAATAAGGTGAGCAAGGATGAAGATTCACCTATTACAAATCAATATTTATATAGATTTGTGGTTGGTAGTATTTTATATTTGACAGTATCGAGGCTAGACATCATGCATGCAGTAGGTATTGGTTGTAATATATCAGTCATCTCTAAAAGATAGTCATGTTTAGTTGGTGAAGAAAATATTAAAATATATCAAGGGGACATTGGATTATGGATTAT
Organism: Torreya grandis; assembly: GCA_037957365.1. Classification (NCBI taxonomy): domain Eukaryota; kingdom Viridiplantae; phylum Streptophyta; class Pinopsida; order Cupressales; family Taxaceae; genus Torreya; species Torreya grandis. The sequence continues at coordinate 713,946 of JARHVA010003630.1, read as the reverse complement.
GGGATCCCACAGGTAGAGATTTCACTTTGGTTTCTTATATAGATTCAGATTGGGCAAGGTGCTTGAATGATAGAAAGAGTATAAGTGGAAGAGATTTCTTTCTTGATGATAGCTTAGTGTCATGGCTAAGCAAAAATTAGAATTTAGTATCTCTTTCTACAGCTAAGGCAGAATATATTGCCGCAATTTTGTGTTGTACTCAAGTGCTTTAGATGAAGCAAACTTTGGAAGATATCAAGGTAAAATATGATGAGCCTATTTATATATTTTATGACAACACAAGTGATATTAATATTTCAAATAATCTAGTAATGCATTCAAGAATAAAACATATTCCCATTAGATATCACTTCTTGAGAGAGAAGGTCGCATATCAACTAGTTAAGATGGAATATATTAGTACTATAGAACAAATTGTAGATAAATCACAAAGGCACTACCAAAAGACACATTCAAGTATCTACGAGAGAAGTTGAGAGTAATTTCTTTTACTTCTTGCCATTGAGGTTCAACATCAGTTGAGGGGGAACTAAGTGTTACCTCTAGGTAGTCCCTTTGCCATTGATGTCAAAGGGGGACAATAATAAGTATAGGTTTGGGTGTAGAAATAGGTTCAAGGAACAAGTATATATTATTACAGTAAGGGGGAGTTATTGTATATTTTTTAGATGGTAGTATGTGCAAGTTTTAGGATGTGGTAGTTTTAGTTTGAGGTTGCCATCAAAGACAAAGGGGGAGATTGTTGGAAATATTGTCATTGATGCCAAAGGTCTAGCATTATAGGTGATAAAGGCCCCATTGCATTTAATGGTGTTTTTAATATTCATATCTTGGCTAACATGTGTTAATATTTATTTAATATTAATAAATATATTTTTGGTTGTATATAAGTTAAAAAGGGCCCATGGAGAAGTCAAAGAGTCACGGGGTAAAAGATGAAAGAGGAATGGGATGTATTTTCTCATGAAGAGTCATCTTGAGGAATTCCAAGAGTCACCATGTGAATAAAAAAGAGGTATGGAACATTTTTCCATTAAGGGACACTTTAAATAATACGAAAAGTCACCAAGATAAAGACAAAAGAGGAAAGGATGATTTTGCTTATGAAGGGTCACCATATGACTTTTCAAATGCAAGGATATGAAGGGTCATGCAAGTTTGGTACCATTTTCCATGAGGATTGAAGAGTCACAAAGGGTGAATTTCCAAAGGTATTTTAGAAAGATATAAATAAAGGATTGAGAAGCCATTTATAATATGCAAGAGAGTGCATGGTTTGTATTTGTTTTTAAAGAGAGAAAAGTAGGAGATATTGTAGGGTTATATCATTTTTTGAGTAAGCAACATTGAGAGATAGTTGTGTGTTATACACAAGAGGGGTTGGTGCTCTTGTGGGTTGGTGCTCACAAATATTTGTAAGGGGTTGGTGCTCCTGTGGGTTGGTGCTCACAAATAGTTTCTATGTTGGTGATTGGCAAAGGGGTTGATACTTTTTCAAGTTGGTGCTTGAGAACTTTATATTTTGAGTTGGTGTTCATTCATATACTTGATATTGTTCTCCATGGTTTTTCCCACTTTGGGTTTCCACCTAAAAATTTGGTGTCTCTCTCTCTTGTGTGGCGCAAATTATTGTTTCAATTTTATTGCATATATTAAATGTGTGATTAAGTGGTTAAAGAAAATAAATATGATTATGTAAAAAGATATATAATATACTAATTCACCCCCCCCCCCTCTCAGTATATTTCATGCTTAACACCACTAGCTATAGCTAGTACATACCTATCTCTTGATGTGGTAGTCTTTGTGTAAGAGATAAGATCTCTTCAATCCAGGGTGCAACATCTTGAGCAAGGTGATAATAGACCTACATAGTCATTGGATTCTTTTGCTTTACCGCATACACCATTGGCATGTCACATTGATTCTACACCCTTATCACCTAGTTTTTTTCAACCCAAGCTTACTCTATATGATGGAAAGGGTGATCCGGAGACACATTTGATAAAATTTCATGCAACATGTTTGGATTATGTACCCAATGATTGGTTACTTACCAATTTATTTCCACAAAGCCTAAAGGATTATGCACTACAATGGTTTTATAGTCTACCAAATCAATTGGTCATAGCTTTTAATCCTTTAGCAAATATGTTCCTAGCACATTTTAGTATCAAAATTAGAGATAAGGTTTCATATGCATAGATTTAATAAAAGAAATAGAAACCTAATGAGCACCTCATAGACTATGTTCTTTAATATAAGACCATCTTGGCTAAGATGACTAGCCCCATGGTAGATCAAGAATTATAGGATATATTCAAACAAAGCCTTCTTCTAGAACTTCATGAATCAATCATGTTCAAAATATTCTCTTCCTTCATTGAATTGTGTCATATACTAAAGGAATGAGAATTCAAGATAATTTTAATGGGTAAACTCAAGTATTCAAGTATCACAAACAAAAATAATAAGAGTAACAAAAAAGTCCCATACAAGGCCAAAATCAGTGACAACAAGAATTAAAATTAACCAACAGTCAATATAGCTTCAAATCCCCCTCAGCATGTGGTTTTATCAACACTACCTCATCGTGCATTCACCAATCTACCAATTTCTCTAGTTAGGGTTTTACAATAATTATTAGAATGCAACATCATATTCCTCCCTCTTATTCAAGAAATAGATCCAAAAAAACCTCTTCCATGGGGATATGATTAGAAGGCATTTTGTGATTTTCACAGGACACCGAGCCACACTACAAATGGATGTATCAATTTGTGACATAAGATAAAGGAATTTATATATGATAATCTACTTGATTTGGGCACTTCATTTGAGCCTCTAAAGATAAATCCAACACAAAATAAATATTTGAAAATATTTTCAAATCCATTTCCAAATCATTCTAAATAAGAGAAAGGGGACACCTTAGGTGTTCACCATGCATACCATGGACATCCTCCACCTAATACATACTAGGCATATTCAGTTGAGTTACATCCTTTGAGTGGTATGATCAATGTATATGAGTCTAAAGTTCTATCTAGACCTTATATATCATTCTAAGATTAGGAGATTGTAGACAATGATTTGGATTACAAAGCACTTTTTAGTAGGGCACAAATTCATAATCAACCCATTCACAGTGTTCTTATCGATAATGGTTCTAGTGTCAACATATGCACCATTACATTATTTCAGCAGTTGGGTTATTCAACACAGGATATCACTCCTATAGATAAAGTTATCAATAGGTTCAATGGACACATACAAAGTTCATTGGGTGAGATTACACTTCCTTATAGGTTGGTCCCACACATGTGACCACACATTTCACTATAGTGCCTAGTGCAGGAGTCTTTGATATATTACTTGGTCACCCATCTATTCAAAAAATATGAGTAGTATCCTCTATAGTTCATAGATGCATAAAATTCATTCATGTTAATTAGGCTATTATAGTTAGTAGAGCTCCTTATGATTCACCACTCCCCACTTCATAGCCATCTACCAATTTGGAATCACTAGTTATAGTTTTATCACCAGTTTTAGGTTCTTCTCTAGTTTCAGTTCCTTCCACTTCAGATCCAGCCATAGACATGAAACTCATCACCATTACAATGGGCTCATACACCCCCATAGATATAGGATTATAGATAGATTCCAACTACAATATTCACACCTTGAGTAATTATATTGAGATCTCATACAACTACATAGAGAACACCTACTCTAAGAGCTCCTTCTCCTACTTTCAGATGGGTCCCTAAAAACCCTATAGTTTCATCCAATTATCATATTTAAAGAGGGACCACACATTTTCTTTCCACTTTAAATATTTTAGAGTAGTTATGGCATACACACATACCAGCTTCACAATCTCAGACATACACTCATGCCTCATGATCATGCACGAAACAATTATTAACATAGGACACCATGATAGGGAGTCTCATATGATACTCATCGGTTAGTATCTTTTTGCCTAGATTATTTGTACATAGCTTAAAATATTTATAAATATAAAAACATTAAAATATATCAAAAACACTAATTTTTTTTATTATATGCATCCTCCATGTTTTGCATTACTAATATCATGCTAGGGCTTAAATTTGTTGTTTCATGTTATTGCATGTTGATTTTATACATTACCATACATCAATTGATCTCTTTAAAGTCTGTGCAGCGATATCAAAATACATGATTGCTTCATTATAACCATATGGGGACATTATTACTTCTACATTTTGAGACACACAATAATATATACACTCACTGGGGGCATCTTCTAAATGAATACACCATCCAAGTTATGTCATTCTTAAAATACACACTTTGAGTTATCATGTTGATGTACATTACTTTATAGCTTACACATATCTCTATATCGATATTTCACTAGTATCTAACACTTGTGTATCTCTTAGTATATACCTAACACTATACTATACATGTTTTGCATAATTTCACATTTGCTTTGAGTAGTTAGATGTGTTTGTATTTCTTCTCAATTATTTACATGATTTCTCTACTTGCCTAGCGTAGCTTGTGTGATTTCATTTCTAATTCTAGCTTGTCTCCTACTTATGGCTCAAGATATTTTCCCATGTCCTTTGCTTCTATTCATGTGTGTTCCTTAGGACATTTATGAATGTCCTTTATTTGTACTCTTCCATGTGTTTGAGGCCCTTGTGCCAACATTGTTTGCTTTACTTGTATGTGCATGTGGCATTTGAACATGCCTTTCATGCTTAACTTCTAGTTTGGGTGACATGTTCCCATGTCCTTTGTTTGCTTGTCCCCTTGGCCACTTTCTTGTGTGCTTCTTGATTCTTGATTTGCATAATTTTTTGTTTGTTTGCATCTTTAAATGTGTGTAATTCCATGATCCATATCATGAATTTACCTTATTTTTTTGGATGCAATGATGGACATCATTCTCCATTCCTCCAACTAACAACTAACATCTACATTTTGTAAATCCAGTTTAGTATCATGCACATGATTATACATTGTTATATCTATCTAGGCATAACCCTATTGATCTAACAATCTATAAAATACAAACGTTGCTATATCCAAAATACATCTTTTCAAAATATCAATGCTATATCTATACAAATTAACAGAATTATAGGACTCTTTTTCTTTTGAGGGCAGTCATTGTAGGTTCATCATTCCTACCCTAAGAAGAGGGGGCATCAAATATGGGTTTGTCACAGAGACCAAATATCTTAATAGTCAAAACAACAGCAATCAAAACACTCAACACATAATCCAGAGGTCAAACTAGACAAATGAAAATATAAAAACAATCATAGTTTTAGATCAGTAGTCATATTTCACATAATACAATAGTGCCAAAAATGGATAGTAGTGCTAAAAATAAGGGTGTCCACATTTTTGTGCTTTTGTTCAGGTAGAAAAATTCTTAGGGTTTCTAGAAACAAGCAAAAAGGTTCAATTTAGGGATAGTTTTTGCACTTCCAAATTAGTCAAACTCAGTAGTTTCAAATATAGTTTTCTCAAATATAAGGGATTATCATGCAAAACAAGATGGTTCTCACTTCCAGTTCATATTAGGTAGTTGGCATAACTTCCAGATCAGAATCCATGTTCTAGACATTAGTAATTAGGGGTAATGTTCATGGCACATTGATCTTCTTTCTCATTTTTGAGTTCAATTTATTCCAAGAATTCTCAATATTTGAATTCCTTGCTCCATCTACAAGTGGTTGGTATTACTTTCAAGTTAAAATTTCTCATAAGTTTAGATTTTTTAGTACCTGAGTTCCCAATTTGGCTTTCATATAAGCCTAGTACATCAATTTTAGAGTGTATTTCATACAAGCCTAACCTCCATCTTTCAAAATGGCTAAGAGTGGCTTATTTTATAGAATACATTTAGGCTATCCATGCCACATTATCAAATCATATTACATTCATGGGCTTTAGGAGCCATCTCATATGATATCCATTCTATATCAGTATTACTTCATGAGCTTCACATCATGGGGAAATGATGGAGCTAAAGGTCTAGCTATTTAGAGCGATTAGACACATAGTCCAGACATCAATCATCACATGCAAGATAATTTATCTTCACTTAGTAGGAAATGATGGATCCAAAGGCCAGCCTTTGCATTCTTGAGTAGCTTTTTAGGGAATTGAGCACTTAACTTCATTCACAATATAACTTTGGTATAGTATCATGTTGTGCTGTGGAATCTATTTCTAAATTATAATATATTTTTAAATACTATACATTTTAAATATACTGTACACTCTATGTTTTTTTGGACCCCTTTTAATAGGAAACCATTTTGGGTTGATTTTGCCCATGGTTTTTGGTACCCATTATTTTGTAATTCCATTTTGTTGATGTATTAAATATTGATGGATATTTCATCGGTACTATATCATGAGAACAAGGGTTTGAGAAGTAATAACAGAGTCTGTGAATTCAAAAGGGTTTATTGAGTGCAAATCCAAATAATATTTGTGCATTTTAATTGTGAGAAGACTGATCGAAGAGTGGTTTCTACTCTCATGGCTTGTAATAAAATCTGAGCAAGTGTTTCTTGGTGGATGTATCCCATATTGGGTGAACCATGTTATATTTAGGCTTCCTATTGTGAATTTTATTTCTATTCTTTCTCTATCTCTATTTATATCTATTATTGTGATTCTATGAAATTATTTTGCATCAATTTTTATATTTATTCCTAACATATCACTAAACACATCCAACATTGCTTAGCCTTACTCAGCATCACAATAGGTTTGGTATTGGTTCATGTACTTGGTGAGGTGTATTCGTTCCTTTCTCTATCCTTAGCTTTTGTACATTGTTATTTTAGATATATCATATCTAGTAAGAACTAATCTACTCTATGTTTTCATTTTCAGATTCACACTTCACAATGTTCTCTCTTTACATTTATCTATCATCACACAAGCTTCATGAGCTTCTCCCTTAATAGGTAAGTTTAGGTATGCTTTTACTTTTCCTTTATCCTAGTATTTCACTTTGCTACATCACTAGAATAAATGGCGGGGCGGGGGGGGGGGAATGTAGTCATATAAAATGTGAAATTGAATGACTTAGGCATGGATAATAAAACCTAACCTATAGGTCCTTTCTCTTGCTCACACAACCCTTCTCAACTAGGTTTTCAATGATTCCTAGTCATTTGTAGCTTTTCAAACTTAAGTTTTTGAGACCCAGACAACCTTTTTAGACTCAAATCCATCCCCTTAGTTCACATCCTTCTAGGACATTAGCACCAAAGTTGGATACTAGCACTAAAACCTAGGGTGTCCTATTTTTGGTACTATTATCCAAATCCACTTTAGTCTCAAATGGTCATATTTTACTGAATCCTTATATTTTCTCTTGTCAGCCTAATACAAGTTCATCTAACCCATGAACATTATTTTACCTATAAAAGGACATTAATTGTCTATTTAGAAGGGTTGACACTCATTCATAGGAAAGAAGCAAGCATACAAGAAATTAAACTTAAGCACTCTTCCTTATTCTATGCATACAACCTTCCAAGGCTATTCCAAGCTATTTCAAGTATTCAAACTAGTCCCTGGTCATCCAAAATACATCTAGTTTTGCATCTAGTTGTATACATCACATAGTATTTGCACCAAACACTTCAATGGGAGAACTAAATTAGCTTCATCCCTCTTTAAAGTATAAGTATGTAAGCATCATTCCCACATATAGAGTGTGAAGTGCATCTAATGTATCTCTTACACACTAACCCCTCTCTCTTTTCTATAGTTTAAATTCAATTTCAAGTACCACGAGCTCCTAAGAGGATCAAAGATTGAAATAGGCACATAATGAGCTCTATGAAGTCTTAGACCCTAAAATTTAGTGACAAGGTCACATAAACATTCTAAATAGAACCTAGAAAGATTTTACCCTCAAGACACTAGCATCGAAGAAGGACTATAACACCGAATAATAGGGTGTCCACTTTATGACGCTACTATCCAGATTAGAAACAAAGTTTACAGGCCTATTCTAACCTATTTCCTAGTCTTGCTCCTCTAGTATCAGACATCATCTCAATCTAGAATAGTAAAAAATAAGCTAAGTTGAATACTCTCTTTCCTATTGCAATATTTAGAAAAAGGTAAAACACTATATGTTTCCAAAAATTAGTAGGTTAATCAAAGCATATTTATTTACTAATTTACTATACTAAGACCCTTTATTTAATTAGGAATTAAACACCCAATTCCCAAAAAGAATAAAACATTTGGTGAACCTGACTTAATTCAAATTTTGCATAAAAACCCTAGAAACTATAGGGATAATTATTTCTAAATTTTTGCAAATTTTTATTGATTTTTACTAAAATTTAAAATTAGAAAACTATAATTTAATTGAAATATTTTTTAATAAATTAACTCAAACCCTAGTTTTCACATACCAGTTTCAAACCAACACGAAAAATATATTACTAATTTTAGGAGTATTTTCATTTTTTTCTCAAATTTTCAAAATTAAAACTATAAATTTTCTAATTTTTTTGAATTAATGCACTAATTTTGAAAAAAATCATTCAAAACCCTAGTTTCATCAAATACATTCTCAGTTAATTTTTAGTACTTTTCTCAATATTTTCTAAAATTTTAGTTGCATATCAAAATAAAAATATATATTTAAAATTCACAAATTCATAGTATTTTGCACAAATATGTTTGAAAAATATCTAGTTACATGTGCTAGCTCCTTTTTTATTGTTGAGATATCACCTTACATGTTTTCAAGCTCCGTATCATTTTTACATCATTTCTAATTAACTATTATTAAGACTTTGTGTTTTTTATATTCACTTCTTTCCATCTCCAACACATTTTGTATTAAAACTTATTTCAAAAATTTAAAACATATTTCCATTTATTTTCGTACTTTGACAATGGCCCAATATATCAAATTCGATGAAACTAACAACAGAGACCTTTAAAATATCTTAAATCTAGAATTACAAGATGACATGCTCAGAATTATAAAAGAGGAATAACACAAAGTGAAAAATGGTGAATATTCCCAGAACATAGATCAACTAGTTGCAAATGATACTATGGGGGCAAATATGTCACAACAACCCACTATAGCATCCCAACCTTCTTCTATGCCACTAACTACAGGTAGTACATCCATATCTCTAGATGTGGTAGCCCTTATGTAAGAGATAATATCTCTTCAATCCAAGGTGGAACATATTGAGAAAGGTGATTCTAGACCTACATGTGCATTGGACTCTTTTGCTTTACTACATTCACCATTAGCATGTCATATTACTTCTACACCCTTGCCACCTAATTTTTTTCAACCCAAGCTTACTCTATATGATGGCAAGGGTGATCGAGAGACACATTTAAGAGTATTTCATGTAGCATGCTTAGATTATTTACCCAATGATTGGTTATTTACCAAGTTATTTCCACTAAGCCTAGATTATGCACTATAATGGTTTTATAGTCTATCAAATCAATTGGTCACAACTTTTAATCCTTTAGCAGATATGTTTCTATCACATTTTAGTATCAACATTGGAGATAAGTTTTCATATGCATAGAATGCAAAAAAAAATAGGAACCTAATGATCACCTCATAGATTATGATCTTTGGTATAAGACCATCTTGGCTAAGATGACTAGCCCCATGGTAGATCAAGAATTATAGGATATATTCAAATAGAGCCTTCTTCCAACACTTCAGGAATCAATCATGTTTAAAATGTTATTTTCCTTCACTTAATTATGTCATACACTAAAGGAATGAGAAGTCAAACTAATTTCAATGGGTCTTTAACACTAGTATCTTGAGGGTAAGATCTTTCTAGGTTCTATTCATAATGTATATGTTACCCTATCATTGAAATTTTAGGGTCTGAGACCTCATGATGCTCATTGTGTTCCTATTTCAATCTTTGATACTCTTATAATCTTCTGGTACTTGAACTTGAATGCAAACTTGGGAAAAGAGAGGGGGGGTTAGTGTGTAAAGGATACACTAGACACACTTCACACCCCATGTGTGGGCATGCTACCTAGATACCAATACTCTGAAGAGGGATCAAGCTAATGTAGTTCTCCCATTGAAGTGCTTAGTTTAAATACTATGTGATGTATGTAGCTAGATGTACTTTGGATGACCAAGGACTGGTTTGAATGTTTGAATGAGATTGGAATAGTCTTGGAAGGTTGTATTCAGAGAATAGGCAAGAGTGCTTAAGTGTAATTTATTGTATGTTTGATTCTTTCTTGTGAATGAGTGCCAACCCTTCTAAATGGACAATGAATGGCATTTTATAGAGAAACTAATGTTTGTGGGTTAGATGAGATTGTATTAGGTGGATAGGGGAAAAGATATGGATTTGATAAAATTTGACCATTTGAGGCTAAAGTGGATTTGGACAATAGCACCAGAAATAGGACACCCTAGGTTTTGGAACTAGTGTCCAACTTTGCTACTAATGTCTTAAAAGGATGAGACTGAGGGGGATGGATCTAGGTCTAACAAGGATACATGGGTCTCAAAAATCTAAGTTTGGGAAGCTATAGATGATGGGGAATCAATGAAAACCTAGCTGAGAAGGGTTGTGTGAGTAAGAGAGAGGACCTATACGTTAGGTGTTATTAGCCATGCCTAAGTCATCCAATTTTTTATTTTATATGACTAAATTCCCCCCCCCCCCCCCTTATTTTAGTGATGTATCAAAGTGAAATACTAGTATAAAGGAAAAAAAATTGTACCCAAACTTACATGTTAAGTGAGAGGCTCATGAAGCTTGTGTGATGCTAGATGTGCATAGAGAGAGCACAATTTGAAGTGTGAATCTAAAAATAAAACATAAAGTAGATTAGTTCTTACTAAATATTTATATATAAAATAAGAACATAAAAAATTTGAGTAAAGATAGATAAATGAATGAATACACCTCACCGATTATGTGAACCAACACCAAACCTATTGCGATGCTAAGTAAGGCTGAGTAATACTAGATGTGCTGAGTGATATTGTACTAAAAGTTATATTGAAAATAATGTTCAGTGCTTAATTATTCAAAAAGTGGCTCAATAATTCAAATACTATCCCTTTGGCTCCATTTTCACCTAATAAGTGAAGATAGATGATCCTATCAGTGATAATTAATGTCTAGTTACGTGTCCAATCCCTCTGAATAGGTAACTCAAGAATACAAATGTTAGCTAGACCTTTGGCTCCATCATTTACCCATGATGTGAGCTCATGAATTAATGCCAATATATAATGAATGTCATATTAGATGGATCCTAAATTCCATGAATGTAATGTGATCTAACAATGTGGCATGGATAACTTGAATGTATGCTATAAACTAGGCCACTCTTGGCCATTTCATAAGATGGAGGTTAGGCTTATATGAAATCCACTCCAAAACTAATGTAATAGGATTATATGAAAGTCAAATTGGGAACTTGGGTACTTATAAAGCTAAAATTATAAGAAATTCTAACTTGAATGTGAATCCAACCACCTATAGATGGAGTAAGGCATCCAACTGATGAGAATACCTGGAATAAACTAAACTAAAAAAATGAGAAAAAAGATCAATGTGTCATGCACATTACCCCTAATTACTAATGTTTGGAACATAGGTTCTGATCTAGAAGTTATGACAACTACCTAATCTAAAATGGAAGTGAGAACCATCATGCCATGCATGATAACCCCCTATATCTAAGAAAACTATGCTAAAACTACTAAATCTAAAGGATCTAGAAGTACAAAAATTATCCCTAAACTAATTTTTTTACTTATTTATGGAAACCCTAAGATTTTTTTTTCTTGGATAGAAGCATCCAAATATGGAAACCCCTATTTTTAGTGTTACTATCCATTTCTAGTTCTACTATCCATTTTTGGCATTACTATCCATTTTTAGCGCTATTATCCTATGTGAAATCTGATTGCTAATCTACAACTATGACCATTTTTCTATTCTAGTTTGACCTTTGGATTTTGTGCTGAGTGTTCTGAATGTAACTATTTGACTATTAGGATCTTTGGTCTCTGTGACAAATCCCTCTTTGATACCCCCTATTCTGAGGGTAGGAATGATGAACCTCTAATGACTGCCCTCATAAGAAAAAGAGTCTTGAAAGTGTGTTAATTATGAAAAGATATATGATATAACATTTAACATTTGATAATATATTTCAAGATATAACAATGTTTGTATTGAGAAAATTTTATATCAACAGGAGTATACCTAGATAGATATAACAATGTGAAGGCATGGGCATAATACTGAACTAGATTTACAAAATTTAGATGTTAGTTGTTAGTTGGAGGAATGGAGAATGATGTCTATTATGGTATCCAAGAAAGAAAGGTAAATGCATGATATGGATCATGGTATTACACACATTTGAAGATTAAAATGATCAAACAAGCATGCAAATCAATAGTCAAGAAGCACACAAGAAGTGGCTAATGGGCCAAACAAATAAGGGACATGGGCACATGTCACTCAAAATATAATATAATCATGAAAGGCATGTTCAAATTCCACATACACATACAAGTGAAGCAAACAATGTTAGCATAAGGGCCACAAACACATAAAGGAGTAAAAATAAAGGACATTGGCAAATGTCCTAAGGCACACACATGACAAAAAAGCAAAGGACATTGGAAAATGTCTTAAGGCACAAGTAGGAGACAAGTTAGAATTGAAAATGTAATCACATAAACTACACTAAGCAAGTATAAAAAAAAATGTAGGAACTAGAAGATACAAACACATCTAACTAATCAAAGCAAATGTGAGAGTATGTAGAATATGTGTAGTACAATACTAGGTATAGGTTAATAAATACACAAGTTCTAGATACTAGTGAGATGTCGATATAGTATTCTATATAAGCTATAAATTAATGTACATCAACATGATAACTTAGATTGTGTTGTGTAGAAATGACATAACCTAGATGGTGTAGTCATGTAAAATATGCCCCCAGTGGGTGTGTATAGAAATATATGTTTTGAATGTAGAAGTAGGAATTCCCCCTCTATGGGTAGAATGAAGTAATCAAGTAGCTGGATGCCACTGCACACACTCAAATAAGATCAATTGAAGCATGGTAATGTATAAAATTGACATATATGTAGCATGAAACAACAAATTTAAGTCCTAGCATGATAGTAGTAATGTAAAACATGGATGATGCATACAATCAAAATGATTTTTTGAGTTTTTGATATTTTTGTATTATTTTTATAATTTTGAAGAGATTTGAAATATGTATAATGAATAAGAAGAGACTATATAAAAGAAATAGAAAATGAACTATGTATAATTAGGCAAAAATAAGCTATGTACAAATAATACTATGAAGAAATGATACTAACCGATGAGTCTCATGGGAGACTCCCTATCATGTTATCATGTATCAAGAAGAAGGATCGTGCATGATCATGAAGCATGATGGATATACTAAGATTATGTCTCTAAAAGCTATATGTGTTTTAAATGCTATGAAATATCTATAGTGGAAACTAATGGTGGTGTCCTTTTATAACTCTGAGAAATAGATAAAACTATAGGGCTCTTAGGGACCCATCTGGTGGTAGGAGAAACTCTCTGAACATGTGCTCTATGTTTAGATGCATGATATATCAATGAAACTGATCTAGGTGTGAATAATATAACTAGAAGCTATCTATAATCTTGAAGCTATGTAGGTGTATGAACTCTCTATGTCAATGATGAAAGTGTCAACTATGGCTAAATCTGGACTAGAGGAAGAGCTGTAATAGGTGAAGGAGCTAAAAATAAATTGAAATGGGTATTAACCTAAGTGACAAAGCTATAACCATGGGTTTAATCAACCTACCTATCTTCATAAAATTTGTTGATATCATGTACCACATAATCTACTATAGGCATAGAGCTGGTAGTAGGTGCAGGATAAAATCTAGATGTGCCAAGTTCAAAGGGAGGAGGGATAGATATAACCAATAGTGTTTGCTTATGTCTAGTAGTGATAGGGAGATAATTAAAAGTAACCAAAGAGTTAGATACTTCTAATTAGAAACCATGTATATAAATATGATTAGAAAGAACATTCCACATATGAGATAGAAAACAAGGGATATAGAATATGGAACTATGCATTGATGCATAAAGAACTTTGACTTGAATCATGACATTTCTAATATGTTTAGCATGATAAACTTAAGAAAATTTCATCATGAAAGATAGGAAATAAAGGGTTAAGAGCATGGATCTATGCATAAAGGCATATAAACTTTTAATATGTGACATGAGATTTTGAATGCTTTTGACATGATAAACTTGAATAATTTTCCATATGAGGAACTGAGAGCAAAGGATAGAGAACATGAATTTTTGCATAAAGGCATATAAAATTTTGATATGCAACATGACATTTCAAATTATTTTATGCAAATGTAGTTGTTAATTGTTCCATATGAGCAAAAGAGAATATGCAAAAAGAATTTTGGAATCTTGTGCATGTTTGGCAATGAATTTTGCAATACCATCCCTTAGTATGAAAATTAAGCATGAAATGCACAGAATGAAACTTTGTACTAGCATATGATAGACTTCATCATTCATGTACATAATAGAGCCCATTATGGTTTCCTTTTTATTTTTAAGAAATGTAAGAAAATTTTGTAAATAAATGAGCATCATTTTTACAATTTGACTATGGATGTAAGGTGATACCTCAAGAAGCCAAATAGGATCTAGTATATGAAATAAGGATTTTTCCTAAATATTTGTGCAAAATACTATGAATTATTTTGATTTAGATTGACTCTATGAGGTAAGTATGCACAATAAAATTTAGAAATTAATGAGAAAGTACTTGATTTACTAAGATCTAGTAGGTGTAACTAGGGTTTTGAGAAAAATAAAAGTTTTGAATGTACTATGAATTTTGTAAATTTGAAATGATTTTTTGATTTAGATATTCAACTAAAAATGTATAAAATGATTGGAAAATGCTTGAAAAATAACTGGGAACTAATTGGTGTAACAAGGATTTGAATTTTTTTTTTTAAAAATTAGTATGATAATTTTAAAAATTTGAAATGAATTTGTATAATTTAGCTTGAAAAATCTAGGAAAAATTTGAAATTATTTCTAAAATTAGCAATATGTTTTTCCTAATGGTTTGAAAGTGTTTGTATGCAAACAGGACCTAGTATGTGCAAAATAGGGTTTGAGGGAATTTATTGAAAATATTTCAATTAATTTTTAGTTTTATTATTTTTAAATTCAAGATAAATCAAGAAAATATTGTAAAAAATCTAAAATAATTAGCCCTAGAGTTTCTAGGGTTTTTGTGCAAAACTTCAAAGTTAGGTTCACCAAATGTTTTATCCTTTTAGAAAATTAATTGGTTTAATTATTAATTAAATAAAGGGTGTAAGTATGGTAAATCAATAAGTAAATATGCTTTGATTAACCTACTAATTTATGGAAATAGACAATATTTTACCTTTTTTTAAATATAGCAATAAGAAAGAGGATATTTAACTTAGCTTATTTTTGACTATTCTAGACTGAGACAAAGTCTGATACTGGAGGAGTAGGACTAGGAAATAGGCTACAACAGGCCTATAAACTTTTTTTCTAAGCTATATAGTAGCACCATAAAGTGGACACCCTTCTATTCGATGTTATAGTCCTCTGGCGCTAGTGTCATGAGGATAAGAGATTTCTAGGTTTTGTTCAAAATGTTTGTATTACCCTGTCACTAAAATTTTAGGTTCTAGGATCTTACAAAGCTCATTGTGTGACAATTTTAGTCTTTGATCCTCTTAGGAGCTCCTAGTACTTGAAATTTAATTCAAATTTGGGGAAAGAGAGGGGGTGTTAGTGTGTAATAAATACATTAGATGCACTTCACATGCCATGTGTGGGCACACTTCCTACATACCAATACTCTGAAGAGGGATCAAGCTAATGTAGTTCTCCCATTAAAGTTTTTGGTGAAAATAATATGTGATGTATGCAACTAGATGCAAAACTAGATGCATTTTAGATGATTAGGGAGTGGTTTAAATGTTTTAATGATCTTGGAATAGTCCTAGAAGGTTGTATTCAAATAATAGGGAAGAGTGATTAAGTGTAATTGTTTATACGGTTGATTCTTATGAATGAGTGCTAGCCCTTATAAATGGATAATGAGTGGAATTTTATATGGAAACTAATGTGTGTAGGTTATATGAGCTTGTATTAGGTCGACAAGGGAAAAGATAAGAATTTGGGAAAATTTGACCATTTGAGGCTAAAGTGGATTTGGACAATAGCACCAAAAATAGGACATCCTAGGTTTTGGCACTAGTTTCCAAATTTGGTGCTAATGTCATAAAAGGATGTGACACAAGGTAATGGATTTGGGTCTAATAAGGTTACCTGGGTCTCAAAAATCTAAGTTTGAGAAGTTATGGATGACTAGGAATCAGTGAAAACCTAGCTATGAAGGGTTGTGTGAGCAAGAGAGAGGACCTATATGTTAGGTGCTATTAGCCATGCCTAAGTCATCCAATTTCACATTTTATATGACTAAGTTCACCCTTTTAACAACTAAAAATCTTCCTCACACTTTTTTTTCAAAATAAACTTCTTCCCCTTTTCTAAATTGATGTAATGAGGTTCACAATGCAATATAAGTTCTCAACAAAGCTTCTATAATAGCCTGACAACCCCATGAAATGATGCACCTCTATAATGTTAGAGGGTGTTGTCCATTTCATAATGGTAGGAATATTGTTAGGGTATATAGATATTCCCAAGGTATTGCACTTCAAACTGTGCAAAAGCACACTTATCTAGGTTTTCAAATAATTAGTTTTTTCCTAAAACTTGTAGGACCTACCTCAAATAGTCCTCATGTTCCTCCTCATTCTATGAATAGATCATAATGTCATCAAAAACACTAAAATAATTGATCTAAAAAGGAGTAAAATACTCCATTCATAAGGCTCATGAATACTTATGTGGCATTCATCAACCCAAACAATATAACTATAAATTCATAATGCCCATACCATGTTTGAAACATTAAAAATCTTGGGAACACCTTGGCTCCTCATATTTGATCAAAAAATTCATCAATTTTAGGCAAGTGATAAGAATTATTAATCATTACCTTATTTAATTGGTGATAATCAATGCAAAACCAAAGGGATCCATTGTTATTATTCATAAATATGACAGGTGCTCCCCATGGGGACACACTTGGATGAATCAAGACTTTCTATAAGAGTTTCTCAAAATATATCTTGAGTTCACTTAGTTTCATCATAGTCATTTGATATGGTGCCTTTAACATGGGCTTATCCCTTGGTATTAAACTAATCTAAAAATCAATCTCCCATAGAGGAGGCATACTAGGAAATCCATATAGAAACACATCAAAAAATTCTTACAACATAGGTTTGTCATCTAGTGAAGCCTTCTTAGACTCATTTGACCTATCACTCACCATGATAACAAACAACTAGTATATTTTCTTTATACTCTACTTTATTTTCATCATAGTGATCACATGAAGGGATACAAGTATCTTGACTCAAGATAACACCAAAGTGGTCCCATGGCCATCTATACACTCAATAACCTTGTTATGACAATCCAACTTAGATTTATGAGCTGCAAGCCAATCTATAACCAAAATAACACCATAGGTACTTAAGGGAATAATGCATGAATCCACTATGATGGAGAAGACACCTAGGCCTAATATACAAATACTCACCAAAGAGATAATAGATAATTTGGGCCTAGAGGTCAACTCAACTACCCAGGTTTATAACTGACTCATAATCACAACCCACAAAAATCCATGATAGGAGAAATAAAAGATTTAGAATCTCATGAATCAAATAAAATTGAAATTAAAATTCATTCTATCATACATGTGGTATCTATGATCATTAACTGGTGCTCAAATTGGTGTTCATCCATCTCTGCATAAGTTATATATCCTTAACCCACATCATAAAATGTCTACTCTAACAAAAGAGCCTTCTGCCTATTGGCAGTTGATGGTTCCAGAGTACAATCAAATGAATAGTGATCAAAATCTTTGCACAAGAAATAAACACCTTGTATACAAGGGAAATTTTTTTTATCTATAAATCAATCCTAACTTAGAGAAGATAAATCAAACTAACCCTTCTGCTTGTTGGTACATTTAGACAATCAGGGTTATGACCAATATGGATTTGCTAGTCCTAATTAAATGATCTCTTACCATACAATATCACTAGAGTGGGATCTAAAGCCTCTAATTGAGTAATATCACATAATAACCCTAGCTAGGTCCTATGGTTTATAACAAAGTACAGTAAATATAATCTAGTTCTCACCAAAGCTCATGGCAAAAATGAGGGATAGATATAAACAATAAACATGCAAAGAAGAACTCTACTCAACTTAATGTAGAGTTAATCTGAAGAATGGATAGATAAATAAATTCATAAGCCATTAGACATGTAAATATATCTACTAACAAAAGAGGAATAAGAGTTAGGAATACTTTCCTTGAAGATGAACCCATAGAGTCTCAATCTCTCCATTGGCCTATAGTACTTTACAAGAGGTTTTTGTGGTTCATAAGGATCATAAAGACAGGTCAACTTTGGGATATATGACTTATCCTATGTATCCAAGACATTTCCATAAGATAATATTTTTCTCTAAAGGAAGTATAAAACCCTAATCAATGACTCCTCAAGTAGAATGGAGGATAAGTAGATAAAGAAGTGTAAATGAATGATTCTCTCTATTGGAAATGGGGTGAAGTATGTGTTTATATAGTCAGATATAACCCTAAACCTTTCTAAAATTTTAGATGACATAGTTAGCCCAGTTGACCTAGTTAGTTATAAAATAGAGTAATTATGTCTTGAACTAAGTCGGTTGGGCTGACTTAGTCCTTTAACATACTCAATTCCCAAAATAGGGTCAACCCATTCACCTATGTTCGATAAATGGTAAAAAGAGGTTTGGATTAGGTAGGGGCTATTTTAAGAAATGATTTCCTTGGAGTAGCATGTAAGGGAGGTGTTAAAGCTTAGAGAAATTTATATAAGGGACTTGTATTAGTTGTAAGTGGTGGTATAGGGAATAACAATCTTTCAAAGCACCAATGGTTTGCCCACCCCTTTCATGGTACACCATTTAATTTGTGTACTTAGATATATTGAGATTTGATGGGTTCCTATAAGAGAGAAAATATCAGTAGTTGATAAAGTTTAAAAATATTGTGTGTATACATATGCCCCACTTGAAGCTCATCACATGTCATGCAGTTACAAAAAGGGATGGTGTTTTGGGAAAAGAACATAGTAACACACAATGTTGAGATAAATAAATTATAGTAAGAAGTGAATAAGATAAATGAAAGAATAGAATTAAAAAAATACATACTTTTACTTACCTTAGTGTTGTAGAGTAAAAATGAAGTGAGATAAATGGAGAGGTATCCAATGTAGGTAACATTAGGCAAACCTGTAAAGTAAGTGAAAATTCAATTTTTTATAAAATATACATGTAATATTTAGAAACGTTTTAGATGACGTTAGGATTCTAGAACATTTTTTGGTTCAAAAAAAGATCTAGTAGAAACAAAGTTATGAGTGAAAAATATAATCTAGGTGAAAATAATTAGTAATTAAAGAATTTTAAATTGTAAATATAAATAGGGTTAAAAATAATTCATTTTTAATGTTTTTATTGTGAGAAAATAGATCTCTGAGTGACCTAGTCTAGCATGAAAAGTGGCCATGGTGAAGAGATGATAAATGCAATGTGAAGGACACCTAGAAGCTGTAACCAATGTAGTTTAGGTAAGTAATGCATTAATTTCAATTTTTATGGTAATTTTTATTGACATTAAGATAAGTACAAAAAAATATGTATCAGGGAAAATTTAGGTAGTGAAATTTACCCTAGGATTTTTTAGGCAAACTAAGAATGGAGAAGGATAATGGGTAAGGATGGGTCAGACCAATAAATGCCTAAAGAATTTATGGTAAATAGATGAAAAGTCATCACCATTGTCAAACATATTCAACCCATCTGACTCATTTATAAAGAGTGAGAGGTAAGAAAGTGGTTGATTTCATAGTAGAGGGTTGACTTAGTATTATTAGGGATAGTCAACTATGTAGCAGAGGGATGACTCAATTATAAAGTGGGTTGGGCCAACTTATTTCATGATGGTTAATTCAGTATGTAATAGGGGTCTAATTTAGTTTTTAAAATGGGGTTGAATCTATAGTAAAATGAAGATACATTTGGAAAGGACAAAAAAGTGTTGATTTAATATAAAAATGGTTGACTGCATTTTTTGGAATGGGTTGATTTTATAGCATAGGGTTGACATAGTTGATAAAGAGGGGTGATAGGGCCAATTTATTATAAAAAATACTAACTCTATAGGAAAAGGGTGGGTAATATGATCATAATAAGATTAAGTTGATGATTTGGTACTATAGATACCACTATAGCTAACACCATGAGCACATACGAGACAAACACCATCAAAGGGAGAGGACTCAGGAGATGGTGGTCACACATAAAGATCCCATGATGGAGGATAAACATATCTAGTCTATAGAGATACAAATTAAGAGAGGACCATGATACACATGAGTGGTGTCTCTAGGATTTGTATTTATGTGGAGGCATCCTATAGTGGAAGTGATTGATAGTCAAGCTAATGATAAGACTATGGTTGGTGGCACTAGTGTTGGTAAGTAATGCTTTAAGTTTTAATTTCTTGACATATGACTCATTGCATAATATTTAGATGTTTGGTATGGATATATGTTTTTGAGATTTGGATATATATGTGATCTAATGTATATTTGGTTTTTGTGTTTTACAAATATGTCAGGAGAGGAGTTAAAATGGAGTATTATGATCTAAGGTGCCCATCAAGATATTTTGGAAATGGTGTTATGGTATCCTAATACTAATGCTATGGAGGACCCTATGGTACCATCTTCCCCAACATATTCTAGCTAGTTTGGATTGGTGGGAGAGATAGCTAAGCAGCTAGAGACACATGGAGAGGGCCTATAGCTACCCAAAGGAGTTGGAGAGGGAGAGGCCTGAGCCTAGTAGGCATTGGCCTAGGATAAAAATTCCCATATGGATACTATGATAGAGCTTGAATGTGTGTAGGCCTAAGTGGCCAATCTATAGGGATAGGTTGATGGTTTGAAATCCCATATTGCCTAATTACAACAAACAGTTCAGAGGGATTAGTTATAGGCATTTATGGGTAGTGTGGCTCAACCATTAGATAGGCATGATGGATCATAACCTTAGAGATGTATACATTGTATTTTCACTTGTATTATTTTGTATTAGAAACATGTTATATATTGATATGGATATTTCTTGATCTATGAGTTATATTGATGTTATTGATGGATGTATGGATGTATTTCCTTTCTAGCACCTGTATTTTACTTTTGTTGTATATTCTATGGAAAATGTATGATGTATTTTTTATTTTATAGTATTATGTGACACAAATGCATGGTTTAAAAAAAGAATGGAAAAAGTATATAAATAATCATAAAATGTAATACACACTAGATCTCAATGGGAAATGTGTAAAAACAAAATATGAATAAATATAGTAAATAAAAATGGTAAAGTAAAAGTAAAAAATGTTTAAAACCATGTATAAGTAAATTTCACCAAATTAAAACAAATATAAGTCATATTAAAACAAGATGGGAAGTATGAAAATATGTGATAAAATGGGAAAAATGTTATAAAAAATGGTATGAAAAATAAATGTACAATAAAGTTAATCAATCATACTAAATAAAGATGAGAAGTATGAAAAAAAAAATGTAAATATAAATCAAATTAATCATACTAGATCAATATGGTAAGTATGAGAAATTTAATAAAATGGTTTTAAAAATACACACAATCAAAAAATAAGAAGATAAAGTTTTTTTATTAAACAGGGTAAATATATGGGTTAAGGGTCCCATGCCCAATATAAAATAGTGTCCAAAAGATAAACAATAAATATCAATAGTTCAAAAATTAAAATAGAGTACTACATATCAAAAACTAGCAATGACCATGAAACATGAACAAATCGATGCCAAAAAACCTATAAAAAATAGCAAAAAACTAGATACCGAGAAATTACTGATCTGAATCCTTAGACTTTGAGTAGAGCACTAGTTTGTTGGTCCCAATATTTTCATTATTCTTCTTTCTTCCTCTTAAGCCCCTCAAATCTATTTTTTGCCTTTCCCTGGCTAGTATCCCTCCTTTAAGATAAAGTGAATGCTTATGAAGTAAGCATATAACATACTAAATCAAGATTAGAAGTATGTACATGAAGTGTAAATCATAATGTGAAAAAAATTATCTCAAATTTGAATCATGCAATATTATTATTACTTGGTTATAGTATGAAACTTTATGGGAATGTTTTGTGAGGAATGCCTAGTCCTATCCAATGTCTTCTACTCCAACTCATAAAGGGAACACTAATGAGGTGAATACAAATGTTAGAACTTATTAATGGGATTTAATACACTAATTTATGAATAATTCATGGTCCTATCTAAGGTCTTATACTTCCATTCACAAGGAAAACACCAATGAGGTGAATGGTAATAAGGGGAGAAATAAGGAAATATTTTGTGAGGAATGTTTGATCCTATCCAGGGTCTTATACTACAACTCACAAAGGGAAACCCTAGGTGTATGATCAATTAACAAAAAAATATTCATCAATGGGAAATATTGGGATTTTTGTAATGAAATAAGGAGTGTAAAAATTAAGACATAGGTGTTTATAATAAACATGAGACATACTAGGTAAGAAGGAAAGCACTAAGAGTCTAGTGACCATCAAAATATAGAGGATACCTACTCACAATAAGCAAAAATATATATAGGAAAATAGATAGAATATTAAGATCAAATTCTAAAGTTTATATAAACAAATAAATTAAAATGAACTTACCTTCCCATAACATGTTCCCCATTCCTCAGGATCCCTTATAGAGTCATTGGTCTACTATTAAGATTGGTTACTTGTGTGAGAAAGTAGGTAACACTATTTTTTTAAATTTATTCTTCTATCCCGATCTACTAGCATAATATACCCCAATGGAGATAGGCTCTATCATGAGGCCAACTATGGATTTTGAGCTTCGATTAGGAATAAGAGATGTGCTAAAAATAAGAAATCGCATCTCTTGGTGTGATTAGACTTTTGTATTTTATATTTGCCTTTTTATCATTTAATTTTGTTTAAATGATTTATCTTTTACTTTTTTATGGATTTTTTGATTCCTCCTCCATATGGATTTGGAATAACCGACATGAGTGATAAGAGTGATACACATGAATAATACTTAGACTTTGGTTATAGAAGACTAAGTAACTAGAGATATGACTAACTAAACAACTTAGGCTTACCTATGAAGTTGTATGTAATCTCAAGTTGCAATCATATGATGTTTAGTATGTGAAAAAGAAATAAGGAAAAAGGAGAGATCAAATGTATCATCATATATAAGTATTAAAATGAGAAGTCATGTTTTCTAATTTATCATATGGTGAAGATAAAATAATAAGGGAATGTAGGTTTATAACCATGTCACAATAGTAATATCTTGATTTGAGTTTGAAAGTATCAAACATCATCAAAGAGTAGATAAAGGAATTGAAACTATAAGCATAAGTTTGAATCCATGAAAGATAATATTAATCTATAAGAGAAATCTAAATAGAATGAAACCACATAAAACACACAAAGCATAATATAATAGTTCATGTAAAAGAGAAAATTGAAATCATGTTTAACAAATAGTCAAAAATATAAGATATCTAAATGACTCACAAATTCAATCCAAATCATGTAATAGAATGATAAATAGTGTAATTTAACACCATATTATGTTCATAAATAATGATAGATCTGAAAAAAATGTCATCCATAACATCTAACATGTCCTTATGCAGGTGAATTATGACTTTACTCAAAGTCTCATTAATCTTCATAGAATGTCATGAAAATACTTCTTTTCATATCATCTCTACAGAGAAATTAGGCATGGTAGAAGAAGAGTGATGCTCATCTGGTACCTCCTATTTGAGATAGTCAATATGAGGAATAGTTATCTCAATATGAATGGTATATATTGATCTATGTGGAGGTGTAGGTGGTGGAGAATGAGGAGCCTTCATTTGCAGGTGACTTGTAATAAGAGGAATAACCAGTGCTAATGTAGACAACAAGAAATCTCAGAGATGCTGCTAAATAACACAACACCCATTAGTATTATGGGTAGTAAATTGATTCCAAAGACAATATACTTCCCCATACTTAGGTATTTACTCTAGAATTAGTTTTGGAAGTGGGATAGTCTTGTATTTAGGCTATGAAATGACTAGATGTAGTATATCGATGTACTATTTAAGCTATCGATAATGAGTAGAGGAATCACTACATGTACCATGAAAGTAAAATATAGATCTACTAGTAGATGGTGGAGGTTTACTCAATGAAATGGAAAAGGAATAATCTTTTTGATGTTATTATAGTTTAAAATCCTTGGTCCAATGACCAAAAACTCTATGAATGTCACAATAGGGCTCAACTGCCCATTGTGTTGGTAGAGAATTAGTCTTACATAATGGTAGAATACCATCACCAAAGTAGGGATGAGTTAGAGTGGAGTTGAGACTAGGATCATCTGTATGTATGGATGGCTATGCAATGAGTCAAATTAGAGTGGCTAACATTTGAGGAAGAAGTAAACTAGAAGTATCATGATATATAGAAAAATGGTAAGGTCATGTCATGACATGGTCTATAAGCATACTCCTAAGAGTTTTAATAGTGATTGGAGGTGTAGAAAGTATGTGATTCATCTCTAACCTATGATTAGTAGAGTAAAAACTAATATCAGGTACTATAAGAGAAGGAATGATAGAAAAAACCTAAGAAACTTCAATAAAGAAGAATAATATCAAAAAATATTAGAATTTTTAGCTTGAATGAATCCAACTAAAAATGGGGCATTTAAAGAATAATCACCATCATAATCAGGTGTATGTAGGTTAATAGTACATGCATCAACTATTTTATCGATCAAGGAAGCATGGTGAATGGAATGTTTAATTTTGGATATAGTAACTAGTATTTCATCAAAAGGTTGTAAACAGGATCGAGGTTGAAGATAAGGATAAATTTGAGAGATGATATTAGGGGAGAGATCTAAAGTTTTGATATTTAAGATTATCTCATCTGGTTCATCATCTTCTGAGTCTAAGTGGTTAGGTGGAATATTTTTTATTAATTTTGGATGACCATTATAACTTCTAATAGAGTTTATGGGATAATTAAAGCATTGTAATTATTAAAATGGAATGACAGGTAAGTGTTTAAGGGCAGGTATTAAAAAAATAATTAGTTCTTGGAATTGTTCAAAATTCCAAGGACTTTTGTCTCCTTCAATCTTATATATAACACCCTTGCAAGTTAATTTGACACATTGGTATGTAGATGAGGTAACTACTCGCATGTGATGTGTCCAAGGTCAATCGAGTAAGATATTGTAGGAAAGTGGAAAGTTAAATATCATGAATTTCAAATGAATGATTATGGGAAGTGTGGTAATAGGAAGATAAAAACAACCTAAAGGAGTAATTTATCATCTATTTTATCCTTAGCATGTACTTTGTGTGTATTTAAGGTTACATTCAGAGTATCCAAGTGTTTTTATAAAATCAAGGGAAACAACACAAGTGCCTAAGCCTTCATCAATTAAATCACATTTAAATTGAATATATCTTATTTATATGATAATGAATAAATGGAAATCATCTACATGAAATATTATCTCATTGAGAATCATAGAAGAGATAGGAAAATTGAGTGAGAAAAAGGTGTCCATTATGTTTTCAACATGGATGGACATTTATTCACACTATTGGATAATGCTATCTTTATATATGGATAAGATAAATTATTTCCAAATAGGTGGAGGATGAGGGATTTTCATTTCAAATAATAGTTTCATTAGTTGATGACTATGGTGAGGGAAAGTTTGCATAAGTTCTAAGAAGTGAATATGGGATGGAAGATGGGAACATTCTGCTATGGGATCCCATTTGGCATAACCCATGAGAGGATTATTAAATAAAGGCACGTAATGTTATAATAAATCCATTTAATGTGGGTTGGATGTATAATGAAACTTATGTTGATAATTTATGTTTGGTTTAGGTTAGTTTAAAGTAGGTTGATTGATCTTAGGTGATGTACTCGTGTTGTTAAGTTTTTCTTGTGGTTGAGTAGAAGAAATATTGTTTGAAGTTTGAAGGATGTTTAATTGAGGTATGGAAGTTGGTGAAAGAGTAGAAGTTATATCAATTGAATGAGATTTATGGTCATTTTGTGTTATTAGAGGTGATGTTTGTATGTTTGTCAATTCCACGTGCCTTAATTCTATGAGATGGGATGGGGAAGTGTCTTAAATAATGTGAAATGTTGAATAAGTGTGATGGTTAGAGGTTGGGATTGAATAAATATAAGCAACTAATCTCCTCATATTAGTCATGTTAACCACATTTTTATCATTGGTGTTATGATCTATAGCAATTCTAATGATATTAGTAGTAGGGGTAGGTTTATAATTTTTGTCTTGATGATTAGGAAGGGATATTTATAGATAGCTAAATGAACATTGGCTTGGTTTAAAGCTTGATTTTTAGTTTTAGATTCATGAGCTTTAAGTGTAATTTCATAAGCTTGTTGAAATTTATGTATAAGGGATTCATGGTAAAATTTGGGTCCAAAGAGAAATTCCATAAAAAGATTTCTTAATTGGTGATAAGTTTCATGAGAATGGCCCCAACTTGCATGAAACCAACACAATTTATTTAGATCATACCATGTTATCATAGGACGTGTAGAGTCGAGATCTCATGGTGAAGGTTTAAGAAGATGTTTTTGAATTTATTATAATGAAAGAGGTTTGTGCACACTAGTATGATTACCTTGAGAGAATTTTGGATTATGATGAGAACTGTTATTAGGTGGACGAACATGCTCCATGGTATTTTTGGAGCAATGGCTTGGATGGTGTGTATGGTGTCATTAGTATTTATAAAACCATCATTTGTTGCATGGAACTTTTTTATCTTTAACAATCATGTGCTTTCCCATTATAGTTTGGGGAATTTCAAATTGATGTATAAGTAAATCTTGATATTTATCTTGGTCAAGAGCCTCTTTCAATGTTTTTGGGGAAAGTGTCCTAACATGATATTGTAATTTAGTATGAAGAGCATGAGTAAATAAGTGTAAGGGGTTATCATATTACATATTATTATCATCTTTATTATACAAATATTTCCATTATTTGATGAAAACTTGTGCTATTTTAATTTTTAATTATTTATAGTTGATGAAATGAGCTAAGTTATTTTTTAGGAAGATCACTAATTTGGAATTCTTGAACCAATGGATTAATAAATTCTTCTAAGCTAGTATTGGAGTGGGTTTTAAGTTTATTATAACAATCTAAATTATATCTTGAAAGTGTTTTAACTAAGATTTTAGTGGAAATAAAAGTATTAATCTTAACCCATTCTTTGTAAAGATTTCTAGACGTTTTTGAATGCAAGGTAGGATTTGTAGATCCATTATAAGTGATAGCGGGAGTGATACCTCCTATGTCAATGTTGGCTATTTGAGGTATAATAGGTTCATTTTTTAAGTTTTTAATAGTTTTTTTGATAATTTAGGGTTGTGGTATGAGGTTACCATGTGGATCCCAAAGGGGGAGATGGGGGGTCATTAGGATTTTTCACTCCCCATTGAGCATGTTGGGGTTGGTTTTGGAGATGTAATAATTGATTTGGATTTGAATCATTTTATTTTCATTATTAGTTTGAAATATATGCATTTGGTTAAGAGTGTTTAATAAAACTTGATTAGTTTAAGCATTATTTTGGCTACTGGAAGCAATGTTTGATGCATTAGTGTTGTGTGAGGTATTAAGAGTTTAGGATGAATTATGAGTATGAGATGAAGTAGTAACACATGATATACTAGTTCCATGAGAACTAATAGTATCATTAGATTCACTAAGAGTATAAGAAGAATTAATAACATGAACTGAAATAGTATCATAAGAATCATTAGTAGCATGAGATGCACTAGTGACATGGGTATTTTGAAGAGCCCCACTAAATGTTGAACATGTCATGTTTGTGGAAATACTTGGCATGGAAGTAAAATAATACATAGAGGATGATGTCATAGTGTGAGAAAGAGACATGATAGAGAGGAAAGGTGTAGATGAAAAAATGACCCCAAATCCTATGGAAACATTAGGTGAAGGTGAATGAGTTTTTCCAAAATGAGGTCCCATCATGATGTTATAAATGATTGTAAGATCTTTACCTCTATGTTGAGGATTTTCATTGATGAAAAGGACCATTTTAGCCATGTAATCAAGGCCAGGTTCATATTATATAATTTTCATAAAAAAGGAGTTAAGTGTTGTGGAAGAATAAGGAGGAATTCTATAGTTAGTGGTGCAGGTGGTAACATGGACATGGCTTTGATCCATGTTAGGTACCACATAGTGTGTTTTAGGAAGTCTATTGGAATCAATTAAATTCGTCATGTTAGTTTGATTCAAGTTTGAGTTATCTTTAAACAAATAATACATGATAAGGGAAGTAATCTAAAAACTTATTATAAATGAGGATAAACTAGTATGATACTAGGTCAAACCAGTTGACACTATTTTGTCAGAAAAAAATAGGATGGGTTGCAAGAGACACAATAAAATAGGTAGATCGTGTTATATGGATGGTTAAAATAATAAAGTATGTAAGACACATAAATAGATAGGTTGAATATTGAAATTAAATATAATATGTAGCCTATAAGAGATTGAGTCGAATATAAGGGTAAATAGACCAGGATATAAGAGACTAGGTTAGATAGAATGACTATGTTATGTGAAAAGAAAAACTATAAGAGACAAAGTCGAGTTGGTCAACTATGTTATGAGGGTAAAGATAGGTTTTGAGAGTTATGAATCTAAATGATCTTGTGTTAATTAGCAAATAAATTGAAATAAACACATAGGTAACTAGGTTGACCTAGTCAATCTAGTTGTGGCACAAAAAACTTGTACCAATGTTGGCCAATACAAGTGTTTTAATACATAATAAAATTATAAAAAGATAAAAAATTCTAAAAATAGAAACATTAATATATGCATTCATTCTTGAATGTTTTAAATTATATATTTAAAAAAATGTGATAGGGTGTTTGGCTTTAAAAAGGAACTAGAAAGAGATAAGCTAAAGCTAGTTTCAAGTTGTTAAGGATGAAAAGGATATATATTGGTAATGATATAGGCTTCGTATTGGGGCCTACCCCCTCACTTCACAATCTTGCAATGATAAGGTGTCAAGTTTTTTCCCAATATATACCATGAACCACATATTTATACTCATTTAGAAAACTGAGTTAGCTTCCATTTTGGTGATGAAATACAAGTAGGTAGACCTTGGGTGGAATTTTTTAATGTTTTTTTTTATATTTCATGATTTAGTAGTGTGTGAATAAAAGAAAAATAATGTGAATAAATCGATAAATTAAATTGTTCTAGTTACACTATATGTGCTACTCTAAGCAAGAAAGAAACAAAATGAAAGATGAATTAATTACTAAAAATGTGAGTTAATTCCTTTTGATTGAAGAGTAATGGGTTCATTGGGTTGACCAAGTATGTGAATAGTAGAAAATGAATTTCCTTCATTGATTATGTCTATTAAAAAGAAGGCCAAAGAAAAATGGTCAAACAAGTTGATTGAGTCTCTTATACAAGAAACACCTACATAACTCAATCTATCTAGTCAACTCAGTTTATTGTAGGGTTACATTTTTATAGAACTAAAAACTTCAAAAAATAGGATTGAAATGAAGAAAAGAAATGACTATGTTGGTGAGAATTAACTTGGTGATTTAAAAATGTTAGATTTTCTTATACCATGTCAGTTAGGTGAAGATTTTTAACCTACTAATAGAGTTGACTAAGTCAATCGAGTCAAAAAACCTATATGAAAAAATCAAACTATGTTTATCAGATTGATTCAGTCATCTATAATTGAAGATGACCTACATAATGCCAAATAGAGTCAATCGAATTGATTGTGTGTTAAAACTTATGCACATAATGTTATACTATGTCAATAGATTTAATCTAGTAATATAAAAATGAAAATAAATGAAAGCATGAAAGAAAACCTACAAGGGTTAGTTCTAGGTTAGCTTCCTCAGAATGTATATAAAGTAAAGTGAAGTTGATCTATAAATCAATCCTAGCTTGGAGAAGATAAATAAAACTAACCCTTTGGATTTTTGGCACATTTAGACAATCAAGGTCATGACCAATATATATATACTATACCTAATTCCCAACTAAGGGGTCTCTTACCATATAATATCATTAGAGAGGGTTAAAAATCCCGTAGTAGAGTAATACCACACAATAACCCTAACTAAGTCCTATGGTTTATATAAAATTAAATTAAATTTAATATATTGTTCACCAAATCTTATGGCACAAATAGGGGATAGACATAAACAATAAACATGCAAATAAGAAATATACTCAAGTCAATGCGGAGGTAATCCTAATCATGGAGACATGAATACATTCATAAGCCATTATATATGCAAATATATCTACTAACAAAAGATGAGAGAGAGTTAGGAATAATTACCTTGAATATGAACCCATTGATGCCCAATATCTTACTTGGCCAATGGTGCTTTGCAATAGGTTTTTGTGGTTCATAAGGATCACAAAGATAGGTCAGATCTAGGATACAAGACTTCTCCTATGTATCCAAGATATTTACACAATAAAAGATTATTCTTCAAAGGAAGTATGAAACCCTAAATAATGATTCCTCAAGTAGAATGGTAGATAAACAGATAAAGAAGCACAAATGAATGATTCTCTCTATTAGAAATGGGGCAAAGGATGTTTTTTTTAGCCAAATTCAACCCTAAACCTTTCCAAAATTTTAGCCAACCCAATTGACCTAGTTAGTTATAAAATAGAGTAGCTAGGTCCCAAACTAAGTTAGATGGGCTAACTTAGTCTTGTAATGTGCTCAATTCCTAGAATAGGGTTAACCCATTCAGCTATGTTTAGTAAATGGTAAAAAGAGGTTTGGCTTATGTAGGGGCTATTTGAGATGGTGAATTACTTAGAGGAACATTTAAGGGAGGTGTCAAATTTTAGGTAAATGTATAGGAGGGAATTGTATTTGTTATAAGTGGTGGTATAGGGAAAATCAATCTTGAAAAGAACCAATGGTATACCCACCCCTTTCCTAGTGCACCCTTTAAGGTGCACACTTAGATAGATTGAGACTCAATGGGTTCCTACAAGAGAGATAGCATTAGTAATTGATAAATTTTAAAAATATTGTGTGTTTACACACCCTTCCATTATTATCACCATGAGGGGGCTCTAGTTATTATAGTTATAAAAGAAGAAGTTAACCCTGATGGTCTTGATTGCTCAGACTATTGAGTTCACATAGTCCTAGTCTACTTATAGTTTTGAGGCCCAACCTCAATTCATCTTCTATGGTTCATTTAAAATTGATTCCTATTTTAACTATGTATAGAATAGTTACTCTCATAATTTTTTTGTGGGGGTCTAAAGTTTGATTGCGTTACTTTCCAACCTCCCCTAGATGTAGGTTGTGCACCTTATTACCTCGATTTATGTTGTGACTATAATTTGTCATGAAATTTATCTCATGAATCTTGAGTTTTTACATGAGAATCCTTGGCTAAATATCCTTTTCAATTGATATTATCAAGGTTGTGGGATCTAAAATATTCATTAAACCAACCAACTCCAAATCTAGCCTCTAATGAACATGTTCACTTGGATTGTCTCATCCGTTTAACCTTGCACACATCTAATCAAATCCAAAAAATGACACTCATAATGAGCCATGATGACATTAACTTATCAAAGGTAATGAAACTCCTCCCCTTTATTTTTCACATAATGAATGGATATGTGGCATTCTCTAAAACACTCCTCAAATAATTCTCAAGTGAGGGAAGCTAGTGTCAAGTGGAGCTTCTACTACTCTCCTTTCCACCACATCTTAGCTAAATCCCTGAGAATATGGGTGCCTAAATAGGCCTTATCATTAGAGTCAAAATCATACAAAGTGAAACATCCTCTCATGCTAGCTAACCATGCTTTTGATATGAATACTTCCAGTGTACCATCAAAAGTAATAGAATGTAGTCTAATAAAGTCCACCAAATCTTTAGGCATAGGTCTAGGAGGACCATATATGTCTCATTTATCTCATCACTCATCATGGAAATGTAATTCACCTCTATCACCCTTAAAATGTTGATGGGGAGGAATCATATACCTCTCTCTTTTAAATATTCTCAATTTATCTTAATAATTCTATGGAGATTGCCTCTCTACCTCTAACAGTGTTATTTGTTGTCTCTCCAACAAAATGTCCCACATATGTTACATGGATAAAAGGAGTTGGTGTCTAATTTAATTCAATCTTGGCTAAATGGGAGGATCATGTTCACATAAATTAACATTTTCCTATCGAGTTATATGTTATCTCCTCATACTACATGCCAACAAGGACATAAGAACACATCTAGAAAATAGAAAGCCAAAATAAATTCAAAAACCTAAGAGCTCTATGTGTTGTAACCCAGGATCTGATACTAAAATATCATGCCCATATTTTTAAAAAAATATAGGCATGACACACAAATTCAATAAAAAAACACCAATGAACATAGATAGATACCAGAATCCATTCAATCACATATAAGAAAATATGAATCCTAAAACTACCATTAAGACTCACACAGGTGTAAGCCAATAATTAAGAAGCCCAAAATACCTATTTCATTTGTCCCAAAACTCATAAATTCATTCATGATATTATTAAAAATGATAAATGTGTTTATGAAATTGAGTTGACCATAAATTTAAACCTAGTCCAAAGTTATTATGGTTAGCATCCATGTGGTTACTTTGGTGGGCTCTAAGGACATGCTATCTTCTCTTCAAGCTCCTGGGGTTCTTTATTTCCACATGGAATCCTAATAATTACATGTGGGTTTGAAAATATTTCATGTTTTACCTATATATTTTGGAATATAGACTCTTATAATGATGCCACATTACAACATGCCACTAGCCCAGAGGCTTTATGATGACACTAAATAAATCTTTCTTACAACCTATCTTCAAGACAATCTAAAAATTTAAGGTTAGTCACATTTATTTGTTTATAAAACCTCTATAAATCATTCAATAAAATGATATCTTATAATGATTCATTTATACACTTCAAAATATGTCTCAAGCTCATATAAATAATAGATTCAAACACTCAATAGTCTATTCTAGGCTCTCAAACCCAACTTTCTTATCAAGATTTATACAATGTCAATTTCAAGAATTTACACTTTAAAAATCATGATTTTAAATTATTTAATTTTATAATGATCTCTATTTATCCCCTCCAATGTTTTTATATGGATTTTGAATCCAAGAAACCAATATTAATTCATTGGTTTCTCAAAAGTACAAACTATAGGGTGGAGTGTGTTTTAATTTTAAGGCCTAATGAGGTCTTAACATCAAATGGATTCATTTATAAATGAAATAAATATTTTATTATTTATTAATTTCATATAATGTTTTTAATACTAATAGACCAATTTTTGAGTCCTAATACTAATGAAGTTGTTCAAAACTTGTAATATATTGTATTCCCAAATGGAGACCTACAAGAATTTGCTCTTGACTAAAAAATAACACATTAAAAAGATCAAAAACATTATCCTTTACCTTCAAATAAAATTTTAAATATTTCCAATAAGTAAAAACAAAAATACAAGCCTTTTTCCTATCACTAACCCTATTTTAGGGCTTTAGTAGGGTTTAGAGGTTGAGAGAATAAAGTTGATTGTTCATACAATACAATAAATTTATGATAAATATAATAATTATATAATACAATTTTTAAACTTATATAACTTATACAAACCTTCATTTAGATTCATGCACAAACTTTCACGTGTTTTAAATGAGTGGAAGACTATTTTAGACAAGAAAACATGGGATTTTCTAAGTTTTCAAAAATAAAACCTCATTATTAGCTTGAGTAAATCCATAAAATAATTAAATTTATATAATTATTGTAAAATAATCATTAACACATATATTAAAAACAAAAATTCTTTATTGACAAGAAAAATGACTAAAAATACTTGTGTATAACTTAGTTCTTGCAAAGTGTGATGGTCGTCAGTCTTCAACAATGAAAATTTGTCTTTTTGTGATTGAAATTGTCCTATGCATGGTTCCTTCAAGTAATGAGTGATTTTTATTATTTTTTTAAGGTCCAATATAATATTATAAATTGTCTAAACTAACTTGAATTTCCTCTTACTGGCCCAAGTTCAACTTAGTAAAATTAACCTCATATGTAGATCTTGATGATGACATTAACTATTTAGGATAAAAAGATGATTTTTACCTATATAAGGTATATAATAACTAAATTAAATTTAACACACACACATAAGGACATAACATAGCTTATACAACTCAATATAATTTACAAAAGTGACATTTACTCATAATCCTGCACTAAGAACAATTTAAAAATTCAAATTTGACAATTTGGAGGGAAACTCTCCAAACACCACAAATGAATCTAGACACACTTATATTGTCCAAATAAGGACTCATTGACACTAAAAAAAAATCTCTAATACTCCTTAAACCTATTTATAATATTTAATTCATGTAATTTTAAGATGTACCTATATCAAACCATTAGGGTATAAAGAAACCTTTCTCAAAGACTCCTATTCAAGAATTGTTTTGGGATGCTACCATAATTATTTAGTGTTGAAGATGACATACAATTGGATATTTTTCCACTTCAATAAATAATAAAAATAGTCTTTGTTTCTTATTTTCTTGATAATCTTCTTGTCCAAGATTACTTCAAGCTCATCTAGTGGCTTCTTTGGTAACTGTTGTTTTCATGCAATGATCTAATCTTGTTCATCTTTAGGTGATATATTTTGGTATTCTTCTTTCATGTATGGATAAATATCAAAAACATTAAATATAGGTGAGATTCTAATATCAATTAGAATATTCAATTCATAAGTATTTTTTAGAACTTTTTAAGGACCTTACATGGCCCAATACTTTTTAGTTTTAGCTTGTTGTATTCCCCTCTTGGGAATATTTATTTTCTAAGGTGAGATAAAACAAGATATCCTACCTCAAATTTTACTTATGTTCTCTTGAAATCTACTCTCTTTTTATACTTTTTTATACCTACCTCTAGTCTTTACTTTACCTATTCTTGAAGTTATTGCATAATTATTGCAAATATTTCTCCTTCTACACTTCTCTTTTCTTGTTGGCCAAAATTTATCAACTCATGCACACCTATATGATGCATACCATAATTATTTTTATAAATACTAATAATTATGCTTCTATTTTTTGAATCGTTTAAGGCAAATTTTTCTTATGTTAACACTTGATCCCACTATTTGGGATGTTCACTCACCAAACTTCTAAGAATCTTCCCAAGGATCCTGTTGATAACTTCTATTTTTCCATCAATTTTTAAATGGTATGTATAACTATAATTTAGATTAGTGCCCAAAATTTTCCAAATAGAACTCTTAAAATGTCCAATAAATTTAGTTTCTCTATCAAATACAATGCGATTAGGCAAACCATGCAATCTATCTCTTTAAATAACAAATAATCTATATGAGTTGCATCACTTGTATTATAAAAAGGTATGAAATGATCCTTCTTAGATAATATATCCACCACTAAAAATAGAGTCATTATCTATTTGTGTTCTAGGCAAACCAAGAACAAAATCCATACTTATGGAATCCCATGGCCTATTAGGAATAGGTAATGGCTAATACAAGCATGTATTTTGAATCCTTACCTTTGAATAATAACATATTCTACAAATTCTAACAAATTTTCTTAAATTAGATGACATACTTGAACAAAAATATAATTCATTCAATTGATCCAATGTCTTGCCTTACCCAAAATGTCTTGCAAGACTACCACTGTGTTTATCCTTGATTAGATTATTTCTCATGGATCCTTTGGGGATGCATAACTATTTACCTTTAAATAATAATCCTTCTTGTAACATTTGGTCCATCCAAGGAAATATATATCTACTTATAGGATCCTTACATGCTTCATATGCCTCCTTGAAATCTTCATCTTCTCCATATAGATCTTTTAAAGTATTAAAATTCATGATTTTTACATGTATCTCTTATAAAATTAGATGTATCTTTCTTAATTTATAAACAATTTTTTTATATTATCCACTTTTGTACTTAATAAACAATAAAAGAAATTGTAAAAACTCAACCCACTTAGCATGTCTTTGGTTCAACTTACTTTGACTACTTATGAATTATAAAACATGATTATCAGTAAAGAGAATAAACTCTTTAGGCATGAGGTAGTGCATCCAATTTTTCAAATCCTATATTATAGCATAAAAATCATAGTCATAAGATACATATTTTATCTTAGCTTCATTAATATTATCACTAAATTATGCTACTAGTTTACCTTGTTAGCTTAGGATAGCTCCTATGGCTGTACCACTTGCATCACATTCAACTTGAAACAATTTACCAAAATTAGGTAGCATTAACACAAGATAATCTATAATTTTTTTTTTATAATTTGAAATATTTTATTAGTAAAATAAGTCCATCTAAATGGATGATTGTTCCCTTTAATGGTCTCCACAATAGGATCACAAATACTACTAAAGTTTTTGATAAACTTTCTGTAGAAACTAGCAAGGCCATTAAAACTTCTTACCTTGAAAACATTATTTTTTGGAATCCACTCTTGTATATCCTTCACTTTATCCTCATCCATATTCAATACTTTTTTTGATATAACAAAACCCAAGTGAATCAATGTTATTTTTAGAAAAGTGCACTTTTTAAGATTGATTAGTATCCTTTCTTCCTGTAGTTTCCTCAAAACCATTCTCAAATGCTCAAGGTGCTCATATTTTGACTTAATATATATCAAAATATCAACAAGATCGATAATCAAAAACTTAATTTTGAATGGCTTAAGTACCTCATTCATGAATCTCATGAAGTTACTTGGTACATTTGTCAAGCCAAATGGCATGACAAGACATTCATACAAACCATCATTAGTTTTGAAGGCAATCTTCCATTCATCTCCTTCCCTTATTCTTATATGATGATATCCAATTTTGAGATCTATCTTGGAATTAACTTTAGCACCACTCAAACAATCCATTAAATCATATATTCTATGTAAGGGAAGCCTATAACTGATTGTAATCTTATTTATGGCTATTGAATCAGTACATGTACATTTTGCTCCATCTTTATTTGGTGCAAGGACAGTTGGTACTATACAAGGACTTAAACTTTCTCTCACCAACCCATTGTCTAATAATTCTTGAACTTGATTTTTGATTTATTCATTTAATTTTAGAGTCATTCTATAGGTAACTTTGTTTGGAAGTTTAGATCCAAGTATCAAATCAATATGATGGCTAATAATTCTTTTAGGAGGTAGCTAACTTGGTAGATAATCCAACACAATGTCAATGAACTCACTCAACAAATTCAAAGTTTCAATAGGCAACTTATTCAATTTAGTAGTAGTAACTACTATTTTTGGTTTACCAACAATAACATAACTTACCTTTTCTTTCTTAATCTATTGTAGAAACTCTTCACCACTATTGATCAACACCTTTGAACCTTCTTCTAATATTGTACCTTCTTCCTTAAGAGGTATAAGAACATGTTTCCTTCCATCTTTCACAAAAGTATGTGTGTTATAGGTAACATCATGGATTGCTCTTCTATCATACTACCAAGGTCTTCCTAAAAACACATGACATATGTCCATGTCCATTACATCATAAACAAATTCATCTTTATAGATTCTTATTTGGTATTCAACTTTACAATGTTCATTTACAATAATTTGATGACCTTTCTATAACCAGGAGACCTTATATTGAGTAGGATGATTTACCTTTTTCAAATTCAATTTACTTACCATCTCAGTAGACACCATGTTATCCATGATTCTACTATCAATGATGACTTGACAACATTTACATTTTTTCTTGTATGTAGTTTTGAAGAGTGTCTTTCTTTAAAGTGGTTCCTTAATCTCCTTGGTAGGATTCAACAAAACCATCTTCATTAGTAAGACATCTCTAACGTCTAGAATGCATCTACCAATAAATAATCTACCTATAACTCTATTAAAAGGTCTTATGCCTCTGAAATAATATATACCTCTTGATAATTATTCTTGTATTTGTGAACTTGAGTTGTTGGTCTCTTCTTGATGTGCTTTTAGTTGATTCCTTTCTATTTATTTTCCTCTACCTCTGTAGCTTCTAGCCCTTCCTCTTGTGTATTGAGGTTGATTCCTTTAAAACTTTTATTATGTTGTTAAGTAATATTGATATGAATATTCAATTGATTTTGGTATAAAAAGGCTAATCTCATCCTTTATAACAAACTTTAGTCCATTCACATATCTAGAAACCTTCTCCATATCTTCCTCAATATGGCTTGATCTAATAGTCAATCTGTAAAACTCTTCAATGTAATCTTTTAATAAAATTTAATTTTGTCTTAAATTATAAAATTTTATAAAAAGAATAGTTTGATACTCTCAAGGTATAAACTTACCTTTAAGTTTGGAAACCATCATATCCTAAATCTTTATCTTGGGTTTTCCTTTTCTCTTTTTCTCCTCCTGTATGACATCCCACCATAGGGATGTATGCCATTTTATCCTTATCATGGAAAACTTCACCTATTTATCTTCATTGACATTTTCATATTTAAAGTTTTTATCAAGTTATTAATCCAATCAATTAGATCATCTGAATTAAGGCTACCATCATATATAGGCACTTCAATGTTTAGCTTAGAACTTACCCCTATGAATGCTTTTGCAATTATTTTCTCTAGAGTCTCTTATTATATATATTATATTGATTAATATACAAGTATTTATTCTTCCTCTTTATTAGTGATGTCACCAACATCTACTCATCTTGTTTATGTTATTTCCATAGCTTTCATCCTTATGTTGATGTGTCTAATTTCCTCCAACAGTGTTGCATTAGTAACCTACCTTCTTGGACCTCATCTTTATCTATCTCTTATTTACATATTGACTCTTTTATTCCTTCCTAACTTGATTAATCTCTATATCCCTCTGATTTTTCATAATATCTAATGATTTGATACCATAATTTGATGACACTAAATGAATCTTTCTTATAATCTATCTTCAAGATTGTTTGCAAATTTAGGGTCAAACACATTTATTTATTTATAAAACATATATAAATAATTAAATAAAATTATACCTTATATTAATTCATTAATACACTTAAAATGTATGTCTCAAGCTCATAAAAGTCGTTTAATATATTCAAACACTCAATAGTCTATTCTAGGTTCTCAAATCTAACTTTCTCGCGAAGATTGCTATAGTGTCAATTTCAAGTATTCACACTTTAAACATCACAAGTTTACCTTATATCCTTTTATAATGATATCTAATAATACCCTCCAATGTTTTTATATGTAATTTTAATCCAAGAAACCAATATTAATTCATTGGTTTCTCAATAGTACAAATTCTAGGTTGGACTATATTTTAGTCTCAAGGCCTAATAAGATCTTAACATCAAATGGATTCCTTTATATTGTTAAAATCACTATTATAGTATTTATTAATTTATTATAAAGTGTTTTAGAATCCTATACCAATTTTTGAGTCTTAATACTAATGAATTTGTTCAAAACTTGCAATAGACTTTATTCCCAAATGGAAACCTACAAGAATTTGATACACAATCACCTTTTATTCCTTGTATAGTGTCCATCCATAAAAAATAACTCTTAAAATAGATTGTAAAAAAATGATCCTTTACCTACACATAAAATTTTAAATATTTACAATGGGTAAAAATAAAATGACAAGCCTTTTTCCTATCGTTAACCATGTTTTAGGGCTTTAGTAGGGTTTGGAGGCCAAAAGAAGAAATTTGATTATTCATATAATATAATAAATTTATGATAGATATAATAATTGTAGAATAAATTTTTTAATCTTATACAACTTCTCCAATCCTTAATTTGGATTCATACACAAACTTTCACATGTTTTAAATGAGTGGAAGATTGTTTTAGATAAGAAAACAATGGATTTTCTAAATTTTCAAAACTAGAACCTCATTTTGAGCTTAAGTACATCCCAAAAATGATTAAATTAATATAATTAATTTAAAATAAACATTAAAATATATTAAAAACAAAAATAAGTCTTTATTGATAATAAAAATGACTAAAACACTTTTGTATAACTCAGTTCTTGCAAATAATGATTGTCATTAGTCTTCAACAATGAAAATTTGTCTTTTCATGCTTAAAATGTCCTTTGTATGGTTCCTTAAAGTAAGGACTGATGGTTATAATTTTTATAAGGTATAATAAAATATTATAAGTTTTATAAACCAACTCATATTCCCTCTCACTCACTCAAGTTCAACTTGGTAAAATTGACCTGATATGTAGGTCTCAATGATGACATTAACTATTTAGGGAATAAGGATGATTTTGACCTCTATAAGGTAAATAAGACTTAAATTATTTTTAAAACACACACATAAGGACCTAGCATAGCTTATAAAACTAAATAAACATTATAAAAGTGACATTTACTCATAATCTTACACTAAAAACAATTTGAATATTAAAATTTGGTAATTTAGAGGGAAACTCTCCAAACACCACAAATGACTCTAAACACACTTATATTGTTTAAATAAAGACATATTGAGACTAAATATACTCTAGATGAATCTTTAAACCTATTTACAAGATTGAATTCATATAATTTTAACTACACTAGCATCACTTTACACTTTATATGGATTTTTCTAGGACTACATACCGTTGGGATGATGCCACATGGTAACATCTTACTAGCCTATTGTATCAAAGAAAGATTATTATATAGTAATCTTCAGGATTACAAGTCACCAAGATTATGCCACATGGAAATATCTTACTTATATGTTGGTATGGAGGCAAGCTTCTTATATGGTCATCTCCAAGATTATAAGTCACTGAGATGATGGCATGTGGCAACAACCTGCTTGCCTCATATTCTAGAGGCTTCACAGTCTGTATGATATTATTTTGGATCATGGGTCATTATAATGCTATTTTTAAGAATTTATCTCTTACATCATGTTAGTTTTATTATTTATTGAAAGGTAAATAGTAACTGATTAATAATTAGTTAATTAGAATATTGTTATTATTACGATATAGGTTAGAATATATACGTTGTTGAGATATATTATTAATGGTTTTAAAAATATATCATAAATAGTGTTTGCTTAATCTTATGATTTTGGGTGAGAGAAATAAATGGAGAGAATATAGTAATAAGGTTCCTATATATATGTAACCTCACATATTGTTTTATAATTCAGAGAAGATAACAAAATAATATTTATGTGATTAAAACAATTATCTCTATGTACTGTTGATTTTTGTGTTTGGATATCCTCCAATTCCCAATAGTGTTATCATATTGGGAGGATAATATAATGGATTTTTGATGAAGTATGAAGGGGAAACTTTATTTCTTTTATAATCACCCCATTCATGAGAAAAACAAATTACCAAGTTTTATTTTTTAGAAGCTTTAGTTTTATAGAATGGAATATATTTATGGATTTTTTTGGGAGTGTGTTTACATATATGAGTAGGATCAACACCTTAAATTTCAAATAATCATGCAATATATTGTGAAGGATAAAATAAAATTAGTTGTTTACTTAATGCACAGCTCGTGTGTGGATCAATATTTACAGATCAAGGCTTCAACAATAAAAGCTTCTATGACCTTTTAGAAATATTTTCAAAGCCATTATATGGGTGATATAGTGGTGACATCAATGAATCTATTGAATCACCATGATATAAAATCATTCACATCTACCTTCAAATTCATGCATGCACATAAATTTAGAACCAGTTCATTCTAAGCATGTGTTCTGTTTATTATTGATTGTCCTATAGTTCTGAGTGAGTCCTAGATTTTACTCAAGGAATTAGCATTGAGTTTCCTTCACTATAAAAAATCTAAATCTACATCAACAACAACCATTTGGCTATTCATGCTATCACATCTACATGGGAATAGATCTATTATGCACTTGTTTCCTTGTTAAGTATTTGCATTGATTTGATGGAATTGAATTGATTCCTCATATAAGTCTATAGATGCTTGACCACCAAGTGTAATTTTTATCCTGTGAATTCTATTTTAATCTATTATAAAATCCAATAGGACATAGTGGTGACAAATTGTAACATAGTCATGAAATGTCTAATATAATCGACTCCATTTTTTAGAGTATGTTCTCCACCTATCAAAATTTAATGGAATTTGCTAATGTTTTTGTGTTGAAATAATTACACCAATATAAAATTATAGGTGACTTTACATTACCATGGTTTATCCACCTACTAAAACTCATACATGTAGTAACAACATTATTCTATGCAAATCAATCCCACTCAGCCATGTGCTCCATCAACATTCTACATCTTTGTTCACCATTCCAACCACTTCAAGCAAAGTCTTAATTATTTTAGTTATTTTGATTAATAATTGTGTCTTATGTATAATATTTAAAAATCATTGTCTTTTTTAAATTTTAAGTGATTGGTTGAGTCACTTGTGTCTATTTTTAGTCTTTGGTTAAAACCCATGGTATTCAGGTAGTTTAGTTTTTTTAGGTTTGTTTCATCTATTTGTTAGATATAGTTTTACTTTAATAATTTATTAGTATATACTTTGAGTATTGATAGTTATATCTTTATTTGATTCATGTCAACATTTATATATCATAAATGATATATTCAAATAAATGTAGAGTCACTAGTAATATTAAAATGTCATTTAAGTTTTTATGTCATTATTATTTTATGTGGGTCTATAATTTTATTTATGAGTCTTGTTATAATAATTTTGTGTCTAAAAAAAATGATAAAGAACTTTTTGAGTCATTATTTAAAATTCAAAAGTGTTGGTTTAAATCTATTCATTTTTTTATAATTGTCAAAATGTCAAAAAATGTTCAACAGTGTATACAAACACATTATCGGTGTAACTGACGTCCATTTTATAAAAAGTATGTCAAGAGTGTGGGAGGGGAGTAATTATATTCATGACATCATCAAATGATTAATCATCAAAGATACTAGAGGATAGAGGATACATAGAGGAAGGAGGTCTTTTAATGACCTCTCGTCAGTCGCCAATAATGGGGCCACACCAATGTTTTAGTGACATTTAGTATGGTGTGTTTCTCATTTTTTTGTGTGTTTTTTAAAATAAGAACAAAATAATATTCCTATTCAAGATATTTAATTTGTGTGAAAATTCCAAACATGATTCCCTAATGTGAAGACATTGTGAAAGAACAAAAGCAACAATATAAGTTAGTTCATGGATCTTGAAAGGGTTTGTGGTAGAGATCCAAAAAACCATAAGAGGTGAATAGTGTTTTGGAAATAGTTAGGAGAGAAGATACTAAAAATATATAACATCTATGTTACTTATTTATAGAGATGACCCTTAGTTACATGTCCATTGTGGTCACATAAAGTAAATGCAGGATGCATTCCTTTGCTTAATAGTGATCATGTGCAGCAAGATTGTGTCAGTAGTATGCAGACCT
Organism: Torreya grandis; assembly: GCA_037957365.1. Lineage (NCBI taxonomy): Eukaryota > Viridiplantae > Streptophyta > Pinopsida > Cupressales > Taxaceae > Torreya > Torreya grandis. The sequence goes on along the minus strand of JARHVA010003630.1, from coordinate 669,895 downwards.
ATGAGTATGCAGTGGCATACAATTATATTCATGCCAATTATTAGAGGTAGATGGTGTTCCTAGTCATGTCAAGGTTTATGGTAAACTTTTGAAACCATGGGAAGAGTGAGGCTCTCTTTATACTAAGGTCATGAGCCAAATAGGGCATGATAAAAGTGATGAGCATAATACAGATAAGAGTGTGAATGTTTTTACACCATGTAAAAACTATGGGGAGGGAATGTTAGGAATCTAGGTTTTACATCATGTTATTTTTAGTATTTATCAAAACGTAAATAGTAATTGGTTAGTAATTAATAATTGGTTAATCAAAATATTTTTATATAACAATATTATGATATAGAATATAATATATATGTTGTTGATATATATTGTTAATGGTTATACCAATATATCATCAATAATTCTTTCTTAATCTTAGGATTTTAGGTGAGATAAATCAATGGAGAGAATATAAGAATAAGGTTCCTATATATATGTAACCTCATGTATTGTTTTATAATTTAGAGAAGATAGAAGAATAATATTTGTGTGATTAAAATAATTCTCTGTATGAACTGTTGATTTTTGTGTTCAAATCTCTTCTAATTCCCAATAGATGCCATATGGAAACATCCCACTCACTTAATATTTTGGCACTTATCCTACATCAAATCATGCTAACATCACTCCTAGGTTAGTAGTATGGTGACACCTAGATTCCTTTGAGCCACTCATCAAAATTCATGAAATAAACTAAGGTAAAGTTGAAAAAATAGGCCAAAAAGATAAATCAACCAAGGAAAAAGTCCATAAAATGACCAATTTAAAAGTGATGAAGGCAAATTTCAAGTGAATGATTGAGTCTCCAACAAGGGCTTGATTAAGGTAGAATAATATGTAAGGAATTTGATGAATTACTAAGTCTAAGGCAAATACAAAACTAGGTGTAATCGAAGTCATAAATTGACTAAGGCACAACCAAGGGAAAAATCAGACATGACTCAATGAATGATAACTTGACTAAGGTAAATAAAAATACCTACATTATTTACTACCAACTATAATATCTAATCAAATATCTGAACCTAAAAATGGCTTAGGCATAAAGATAATGCTAGAACTAGTCATTTTAGTAAATTATTAAGATACAAGCCAAAGTTCAAAGACAAAATGCTTGGATGAAGAATGACAGGTTAACCAAAGGCAAATATCTCTTGTTAATAGTTTATCACCATTAACACATCTGAAACTAAGTCTACCTTCCATAGAAGGTCTCTACTATGCAAAAGAAGATTTAATTCACTTAGGTCGACTTGACCTGACACTAAACCAATATTATTATTGGTTTAGTTGAATATCAAATAATTATAAGGAAATTTTCTCTATCCATCATTTATTAAGGAACTACTCACTCCTATGAGTTGATTGGTCTATACTTTAGAAGATTATATTTCTCACGTTAACACATATATCCATTTAATCCATTAAGGATGAGAGGTCAAACAATGCATTTATTAAGGTGTAGAAACACTAGTCAAACCTAAGGTTGAGGCCTTATTATAGTTATTATATAATAAATAAGATTTATTAAAAATATTCTTCATTTATTAGATGGTCTTGTTATATCGAATGTTTATAGTAGGTAGTTTACTCAACTGCTAATACCAAAGGGAAAATTTTAAAATGCATCCTTTTTACCCCAAATAACATCACCATATAGATAAAATAGTCTATTTATATTATTATTTCTAATAAAAAAACTCATAGCTATTTATTTGAGTTTCACTCATATTTTCACAATCTCAATCCATTGATTCACTACACCTTCAAACTGTAAAGAGAGACATAATGATTATAAATAATCCACTCATGACAAGTATTTAGGCAAGGAAATAAATATATCAATTTAGTTATAAGAGTCCAAAAAGGATAAAGAATATTTTATACATATAGGATCCTTCCCAAGATCCTAAAAACCAAGTATTATTAATTAGACACACCTTAGTTTATCAATAGATTCAATCAAAAAGATAACAAAAGTCTCTACCCACAATGTGGTCATTATACAATGACTACCTTTCATAATAATAATACAATTAGGCTAAATGAAAGTCATATTTATAAATACAAGAGATAACATCAATCATATACATAACAAGAGTCATAATGTTGGCCCTGATTACATAGTGGATTGCTAGTTAGTCTCAATGGTGCTCCTCATCCTCTCCCAATCATCTGCTAACCATAATAAATAAGGCTCACCACCTAGCCTTTTGTCACCATTAAGATACTACTCTAGACACCCCTAAACTTGAGACTCCTAACTCCGAGCATTTTTATATCACTTGGCAAAGATAAGTGTGGATATCTAAGTAAGGGTGTTTTGACATAAGGGAGAGACCATGCACTACCTACAATCCTATTCCCAATTATTACTAAAGATATTCCAATATTATATACAAGAAAAAGAGAATTCAAATGATCATATAATTGAAGTTAAGAATTCATAAATATAAAAATAACATGCAAGATTTCTCAGCATAACAAAGCCCACCAAAATATTGGAGTAATAAGAGGATGTTTCACTCTATTACTTCCTACCAATGGTCATGGGGGAGTTGAACAACCTACCACCATGCCCAACATAGGAGGATTTCAACTACTACCATATGATGTCCAAGTAAGGGTAAAACAACCTTCTACCATACCCAACATAGGAGGACTTTGATATGCTACCAACATGAAGATGTTTGATCACAGACCACCATCACTTAGTGTCACAACAACATAAATGTATTCATATAAGAAATCATAAATCATTTCATTAAACTAAGGAAGAACAATCTCTCCAAGGCCTTCAAATGGGAAATCACTACATGGTTGCCAATGAATAATCATGGGTAAGACAATAAAATAGGCAAAATAAACCAAGTGGTCTTATTATCGTAAAATTAAAACATCAAACAAGAACATAATCATTTCATTCCAAGGAAATGACTAAAAACATAAGTTAATAGGAATCCCACCTATTGAATCCAATACTTCCTAGGTAATATCCTCCAATTGTTTAGATTCATCTCTCCTAATTAGTTGTCCCTATTTATTTCTATCTTATCCTTAGTCTAGCTTTTTTCAAATGGGTAAAAAAAGTCCTAAACTAAGGGAGCTTGAATCCTACATATAGTCATTCCAAAATCAGCAAATCACTAGCCACTTGCCAACCCATGCTTTATTAAAGGACATTATTTTCCATGTCCAATTAAGGTTCATGGTGGATCTTGTAGGCTTTTGAGGTTGCTTCCTAGATTCACTTACCCATTTTCCCACTTGATTCAATTCTAAGCAAATCAATGGAGGATTTTTTGGTTAGTCACTAGATAGTCTAGATGTTGGTTTCCAGATCTTCAAGTTATGTTAAATTTTGTTTCACCAACCAAGCTTAAAGGCTATCCACCTAAAACATATGTTAAGTTAGTAAATGTGGTTTACTAGGGATAATATTACATATCATGGGTTTAGGATGATTTTAAGGGTAAAATTGATTAGTGATATAACCATGCTTGGCATAGTCAATTTCCTTCATTGGCCCTTTTCCCATTCTTGTACACTTGATGCACATATCAAATTCATCTATCCTAATAGCCAAAGCTATAGAATTTAATCAAACAGGGCACTCAATCAATTATAGGCAACCAACATACAAAAGAATACAAGCGTTCATGTAGTTAGGTTCTCATTACCTTATATGCATGAAATTGCTAAATCAAAAGCTTATGATCAATTATTTGAGCATTATTTAATTCAATATATCTCATAGACATAATCAAATTTAATAAATAGACATTGCATAAATTAAATGTAAGCATCATACTTTCATAAGTAAGCAATCCAAAACATGATTGATAGTAGGTATTTCTCATGGTTCCCAACACATGAAAATCCTTCATAAATCCTTGCACACCTTAATTAGATGTGAAATAACAACATAATTAATGACTACAAAATATAAGTCATAATTTCATTATCATCTTTGTCAAATATAAACACTATGAAAAATGGGGCCTTACAGGCTGCTTCGTAAATTTTTTCACTATAATCATATTGATCATTGAGCAAATTATTGTTCTTTTCAAAAATTTGATAGACGTCAATAGGTTTGGAGGATAAAATATGACCCCCATGGGAGGAATTTTTGGAATAATCATGGATTTTTCTAATCTCATCACCATGATATCATCCCTTTCCCAACAATTATTCCTTTACCTATTATGATATCATTCAAGGAACTTATAGTTTTAGAGCAAGAACCTAGTATTTATGCTAGTGGCTCTCTTCTTAAAGAGCACGTTTAGGAGCTAGACCAACTGACATCTCCATGCTTTCTTTCTTCTCCTCATTCCTTTTTGAAAAGGAGGAAAGCCAAAATTGATGTGGGTATTTTAGCCTATCTTAGAACTTAAGCTGGAAGACTAAGATTGGAAGTGAAAGAAATGATAAAAGATCGATCTTTGAGATTGATTAAAGATATCCTTCCTAGGAGATGGATGACTCCTTCATACATTTGACGTTGTTTAACTTCCATTGAGATTTGGTGATTTAATCCTCTTTGGGAGCCTTCACTATTTTATAGCTTGTTTCATTTTAACTGTTTTCTTATTGGTTTTTACTTTATTTTTGTGTTTTGGGTTTCTTGTATGTTGTTATTGTTTTATATATTCCTTAGTTGTAGTTGTGTTTTTTAGGGTTCTTTCTTCTAGCTAGTGTTTGTTGTTGTTTATTATTTGGGGGATTTTGGCCTATTGGTTGTGTCCCAAACTAGTTCAATATCTTCAGTCAAACTCTCCTTCTCATTTGGTTCATAGCTTTAGACTCTATAAAAGTTTTTCCTGATACATAGCTCTAGTTTTAAAAAAAATTACCAATAATTAAAAAATTCCAAGATTTGGTGATTTAAGCTGAATCTTATTTTCCTTTATCTATGTATTAAATCAATTTGAATCCAATGGTAGGGACCATTTTAAAAAATAAAATATTGTAGGAAATTCCTTAAAGGTTCACTCTTTATATTCTTTTATACAATCTCGCCAATTTTTAGATTACGCTTTAATTATGAATATTAATGACAAAGGTAACTCATGGGACAAATGAATCTCATTTTTCTACTTTAGTTGTACCCTATCGCCACATGTATCTATTTTTATAAGGGCCTAAACCTATGAATTATTTTGAGTAAGTACATAGAAATGGGGGACAAAAATGGTCTTAAATGTACATGTTTTTGTTTAATAACAAGAAATCTAAACTTGTACAGATCATTACAGATGCCTACGCTCAAAATTTAAATATGTTATAAGAACATTAATTACATAATTTCAATCTTAGCTTCTAAACTACTTTATTTCTTTAAATATTGTGAAGTATAAATAGGTCAAACAACTAAAATTTGAAGAGGTACTCCTATTTAAAAAAACATAGTAGATAGTCGGTCATGTGCCCTTAACTATCTCAAAAAAATAATAAATTGGTTGTTTTAAAAGTATAGAGAATTAGGACTAGTTTGTGACCTAGTATTTTTTATTATTTTTTATGAATAAGTATTTTTAATATTTTTACAAGTAAATAGACCTTAAAAAATATAAATAATATATAGTCAACCTTGTACACCTTGACTACCTAAGAAAATTGATTTTTTTTTTAAATTTATATACAATCAAGCCTAGTTTGTGGCCATTTTTGTTTTCAAATTTGAATAAACAGAATGAAAAACATAGAAATAAAGATATACATATAAATTTAAAACACATAGTGGCATTTAAATACAGGATTATAAATCAATAAAGATAAAAATCCTAAATTAATAAAAATATTTTCAATATTATATATATATATATATATAAAACACACTCTCTTCTTTCTATATATATATATATATATATATATATATATATATATATATATATATATAAAGAGGAGAGTGTGCTCAACATCGTAGTCATATTTTCACGAAATATCGTGATGAAATTCATAGTTTTTATCTATTTTGAAGTTGAATTTTGTAATTTTTAGTTTTAAACATCTATTTTACTTTGTGTGTGTAGGTTTAAGACTTATGTTCAGATTTTAAAACCTAAAGTACATACTTACTATGATCTATACACACTATAACATGTATGTGTTACTATTGTTTTATAGTTTACAAGGATTCTAAGTAGTGGAAGCTAAGGAAAAAAAGTCATGATATATATTTATTTAAATAAATGTTAAGTATAATTTGAAAAACATACTTTAAATTTATTTTAATAAATATAGGTAATTAGGGCCACTATGCATCTTTTGTAATTGGTCTTACAACTCCAAGTGTTATGATTAAAAGATAGTTATTCAAAATCAAATATGGTTAGTACTTTATCATTTTAGTATTTTAGTATTGAACCTGAGATGTTCAAGGCATATATTTTACAACTAACATTGGTTTTGGGAAAACATATAGTCATTTTGTAGGCTGTGGGGCCTTCCAAATTGGTTATTGATATTTACAGATTTTGTAAGTGTATTAGAGTTAAATTTTAATAACCTTGTATCTCTCATAGATAATGAATTTTATCAAGGATATAAACTCATGAATTTTCCTGTGAACTTAGTTCTAACTATACAACATAATTTGGGTATCACTTAGACATAATTAAGTTGGTGATTGAATAAATTACTCTATTTATTTAATCATATATGTAATTTGGTCCAATTTTATCCCTATGAACCTATTTTAAAATATATTATGTGAATTTGGGCTCAATTGGCCCCAATTTTATCACAAATTAAAAAAATTGTTCATTAATGGGTAAGTTTACCAAGATGGGGGGCAAAAAGATGAAAATTTGTGTGAAAAAAACATGAAATCACTTAATGCTTGGAAATTACCACAAAAAAATTCATATGAATTATAGCACATTTGTTTTTTGGTGTGATTATAATTTTTATGTGTTATAGTTTATTTTGTTAACAAGTTTTTATGTTTTGTAAATTATATAATGCATACATGTTATAACACATACACATTATATAAAATGACACATTTGACCATCAATCACCTTGGTTTGGTATTTTCATGTGGATTTACATATACAAGTTCATTTATTTGAGTTAAAATCCCATTAATGGTAAAATGACATGTTATACATTCCAAGAAACTTAAAAGAGAGAAGCTAAAATAAATTAAAAAAATGTACCTTGCCAAGAAGGTCCCAGTTTAGTGTTTTGAAGTGGACTTACAATTTAAAGTTAATTTATCTAAGTTAAAATATCACTAATGGGCCCAAATATCATGTTATAAACCAAGAAAACATAAAACCTCCACTTGAGAAAGGCTACAATCAATCAAAAAATTGTAAGTGCCTTACTAATAAGGTATTGGTTTAGTGTTTTGGTATCTACTAACATTTAAAAGTTAATTAATTAGAATTGAAACCCCACTAATGGGTAAATAGATTATTATATTCCAAGTAAACTTAAAACACCCACTTGAGATAAGCTACAATAAATCAATAAATTCTAAGTGCCTTGCCAAGTAGGTCCTAGTTTGGTTTTCTGATGTGGACTTGCATTTAAATTTTAAATTAAATGAGTTTAAATTCTACGTGGCATGTTTTATTTTAATCAAGTTTAAAACCTCTGCTTTCAAGAAAGAGGAAACCCATTTAGTTGATTTTACTCATAAAGGAAACATGAACAAAAAAAAATTACAACTGTTGGTCTATTTTATCTGTATAGCCATAAATATTGCTTTTTTGAATTGATTTCATGTGAATTGGGCCCTATTACTATGAATTAACTCTAAAAATTAAACATCAACACACAAAATTGAAACATGTGGTGGTATTTAATATTCACCCTATCCATAAATTGAAAAATTTACCTCTATTGCATGTGAAATGGGCTCCATCACTATAAATTCACTCTAAAATGGATACATAAACACACAAAAAATGACGCATTGTGATATAATATGTTCCATGTCCCTAAATATTTTTTTTTCAACATTTACATGTGAGAGGGGCTATTTTTATTTTACTTCACTCTAAAAATGAACACATGAACTCATAATAACACATGGTGGTCTATTCCCCCCCCCCCCCCCCATAGTCCTAAATATTCCGCTATTGTGTCGATTGCATTTGAAAGGGTTCCCTTTTATTCAAATTCTCTCTATAAAGGAAACATGAACGCATATAAATGACACATGGTGGTCCAATGTATCCCCTACCCTTAAATCAGAAAATTTACCTCTATGGCATGTGAAAGGGTTCTTGTAACTATGAATTCACTCTAATAAGGATATACAAACCAAAAAAATTATGCATGGTGGTCTAATATGTCCCCTTCTCATAAATATTCCTATGTTGCCTTGATTGAATGTGAGAGGGGGGCCTTTTATTCAAATTTTATTTGGAATGGAAATTAAAACATACAAAAATGAAACATGATGGTATATTTCTCCCCATAGTAATAAGTCTTTCAAGTCATTTAGTTAATTTCATGTGAACGGGACTCTTTTTAGTCAAATTAATTGTAGAAATGAAAGATGAACACACAAAAATGAAACATGGTGGTCTAATGTGTCCCATACCCTTAAGTCATTAAAAATGACTCTATTTCATATGAAATGGGCCCCATATTACTATGAATTCACTCTACAAATGAAACGTCAACACAAAAAAAGACACATGTGGTGGTATTTAATATGTCCAATAAACCTAAATTGATAAATTTTACATTTATTGAATGTGGAAGGGCCCCCATCATTATGAATTATCTCTAAAGGGGATACATGAACACATAAAAATGATACATGGTGGTATAATGTGTCCCTTACCCATAAATATTCATATATTACCTCAATTACATGAAAGAGGGGCACTATTTAGTTGATTATCTTTACAAAGGAAACATGAACACATAAAAATGACATATGACATGCTATTTTCTCCCCATTCCCATAAATATTGATTTTTTTCATGTGAAAGGTCCCCCTTTTATTCAAATTAAATTTATAAATGAAACATCGACACACAAAAATAACACATGGTGGTTTAATGTGTCCCATGCTCCTAAATTAGTAAACAATGTCTCTATTACATATGCAATATACCCTATTACTATGAAATCACTCTAAAAATGAAACATAGACAAACAATAACACATATAGTGGTATATAATATGTATCCTATCCCTGAATATACAATTGTTTCCTCCATTGCATGTGAAAGGGCACCTATTACTATGAATTCATTCTAAAAAAGATACATGAATATGTGAAAAATGATACATGGTGGTGTAATGTGTTCCCTATACCTAAATAATCATATATTTCCTCAAATACATGTGAGAGAGGCCCCATTTAGATTAATTCTATCTACAAATCATAACACAAACACATAAATGAAATATGGCCTATTTTCTTTGTATAACCCTAAATATTCCTTTGTGGTGTCAATTGTACATCAAATGGTCCCATTTTAGCCAAATTTATTCTAGAAAGGAAAATGAATGTAGTCATATAAAATTTCCAAATTGGTAGCTTGAGTGTGGCTTGTGACACCCAATCCAAAGGACCCTCTTGCATGCTCTCATAACCCTTCTAGACACCTTTTTTCTTATAACCAGTCATCCATAGACTTTTGAGACCTGATTCCATCTCAACCAAGCTACATTTCATGTGATAATTCCATACCCCTAAGTCTTGATCCTGTAGGATAGGAGCACTAGGGTTGGACTATAATGCCAAACCCTAGGGTGTCCCATTTTTGGTGCTCTTATCTAGTCACATTTCAATCCCAAATGACCATTTCCTTCTGATTCCTATTCTTCATTATGTCATCCTAGCATGAATACATTTAACCCATGACCAATAGATATCTATAAAATCCCATTCAAATTTAATTTATAATGGGTTTGAAAATATTAAAAAAGTAATCAAGAATACAAGCAAAACAACTGAGGAAAAATTTTCTATTCTCTACATACAACCATCCAATATAGCTACCAATATATTCAAACCCTCACACCAGTCCCTAGCCACCTCAAGCACTCTTAGTTTGGCATTTTTTCATCTGCATAACACTATTACACAAATCACATCAAGAGGGAGAACTACATATAGCTTGATCCCTCTTTAGAGTATTGATATGTAGGCAGTGTGCCCACACAAAGGGTGTGGATACACATTCAGTGCATATTACACACACTAACACCCCCCCCCCCCCTCTTTCTCATAGTTTTATTAAAGAAAAATGAAGGTATATGGTTTGATATTAAATCAAATCTATAAATAGATCTATCAACATTCATGATTTAAAATTTCATAGACAATCTCACACAAGGATAGTGGACAAAACTCAAAAAACTTAGATCTCTATGGCTAGTTTGGGCAACATCGATAGGACCTAGAATATAGCACCACACCCTAAAGTGTCTTATTTTCAACACTCCTATCCTTTCATCAAAAAAAATCTATATCCTAATTCATGACACTATCCTAGTCTTATACAACTAGTTTCAACCTCTGTCTCAACCATCTCAGTCCAGTTTTAAGCTAAGTTACATTTCTCCTCTTTCATTACTATTTTTAGAAAAGTTTAAAAGGCATAGTAAATTTTACAAATCAGTACTCTAATAAGCATAATATTATTTATTGATTTATTTATTCTAGACCCTTAACTAAATAAAGAATAAGACTCCAATATTCCCAAAACTATTAAATCAAAGAACAAATAAAAATGAAACATGGTATTCTAATGTATCCCTTACCCCTAAATCAATAAGGTTTGCCTCTATTGCATATGAAATAGGCCTTGTTACTATGAATTTAATCTATGAATGAAACATTGACACAAAAAATAAAACATATTGTGTTATTTAATATGTCCCCTAGACCTTAATTTACAAACATTACCTTTCCATGCAATAAAGGCCCCATTACTATGAATTTTATCTAAAAATGATACATGAACACAAAAATGACATATGGTGGTCTATTATGTCCCCTAACCATAAATATATCTTATATTTCCTTGAATACATGTGAGAAGGGCCTTTTAACCCTTTTTGGATGTGTGGTGTTAATGGTTAAGGGGCCAGAATAACCTATACACAAGAATGAATAAAACTATTGTAGAGCAAGACAATTAATTAAAAACTTAGATAAAATAATATTATGAGTTAAAGTGTTGAGTTGTGATAAATATATAAAGTACACTCAAAATAATTGTTTGATTACATAAACATGAAGAAGAGACAATACTTATATTATATGTTAATTAAGAGGTATATCTTAGTAGTATAGAGGTGGAAATAGGCATGAAAAATTAGGATTTAGTCATCAGATTCTAGAAATATTATTTTTAGAGGGATGGACATTGATTTAACAATTTTGGGAATATTAGAGTTTTATTCCTAATTTATTTAAAGGATCTAGATTGATAAATCAATAAATAATTTTTGGTAAATATACTATTGATTTTTGAAATTTATTGGTAATTAGAGTTTTTCTAAAAATAGTAATAAGAGGGAAAAACAGGACTTAGCTTAAACTATGTTGATCTGACTGAGATATAATATGATATTCACTATGTAGGTCTAGGACACTATCATAAATAAGATTTTGTATTTTGTTTTTTGATTGGATAGGATTATTGAAAATGGATAGGAGTGGCACTGGCATTGTAGTCCTTGTCTAGCACTATTGTCTTGAGGATCTAAGCTTTTTGGGTTTTATTTGATAGGTTTGTGTAATCGTGTCTCTGAAGTTTTGGTAGTTATAAGTTTTTAGAGACCCCTATAGAGTATATTTTCTCTTCAAACCCTATATTTTATTGTACTTTGACTAATTTTGAATAAGATGGGTGGTTAGTGTGTGTAAGATTCACTGGATGTGGATCCACATTGCTTGTTTGGGCATGCTACCTACATACCAATACTCTGAAGAGGGATCAAGCCATATGTTGTTCTCCCTTTGAAAGTGCTTCGTACAATTGTGATGTGATAATGCAAGGAAATTCTAAACTAGGTGTGATTGAGATTATTAGGGATTGGTGTAAGGATTTAAATAAGATGGAAATACTATTGGATGGCTGTATGCAGAGAATAATGAAATGTGCTTGAGTAGTCTTGTATTCTTGTTTGCTTTGTGAAATTTTCCAACCCCCCTCCAAATTATATATGAATGGGATTTTATATGTATCTATTAGTCATGGGTTAAATGCAATCATGCTAGGCCAACATAATGAAAAAGAGTATTCAGGGGAAAATGGTCATTTTAGCTCAAAATTTGATTGGATAGGAGCATTGGAAAGGAGACACCTTAGGTTCCAGCATTATAATCCAACCTAAGTGCTATTATCCTAGAGGTTCAAGAGCTAGGGCATGGAAATAACATGGAAAATGGGTCCCATCTAAGCTAGAATGAGGTCTTGAAAGCTTACAGATAACTAAGAATTAGTGAAAAGAAGCCTAAGAGTGTTAGGAGAGAAATAAAGAGGGACCTATGGGTTGGGCATCATTAGCCATGCTCAAGTCACAAATTTTTGTATTTTATATGACTACATTTTCCCCCCTTTTATTCTAGTGATGTAACAAAGTGCAATACTAGGATAAAAGAAAAATAGAAAGCGCACCTAAACTTATTTATAAGGGTGAAGCTCATGAAGCTATTGTAATGTTGGGTGTGCATAGAGAGAGAACATTATGAGGTGTGAGTCTGCAAGAAAAAACAAGAGTAGATAAGTTCTTACTAGATACACTATATCTAAAATAAGAATGTATAAATATGGATAAGAGAGAGGAAGAGAAATGAAAAAATACAACTTACTAAGTATATGGACCAATACAAAACCTATTGTGAAGCTGAGTAATGTTTTACCAAGAGTAATATCACAAACAAAGCTGAGTGCTTAATTCTCCCAAAACTGGTTCAAGAATGCAAAGGCTATCCCTTTAGCTCCATCATCTCCCACTAAATTAATCTAGGTGATCATACATATGTTGATCAATGTTTGGACTGTGTCTAATCCGTCTAAATAGGTGGTTCAAGAATACAAAGGCTAGATAGTCCTTTGGCTCCATCATTTCCCCATGATGTGAAGCTAGGAATTGATATCGATATGAAATGTATGCCATATTAGATGGCTCTTGAAACCCATGAATTTATTATGATCTGACAATGTTGGTGTGGATATCCAAATATATGCTGGAAACTAGGCCACTCTTGGCCACTTTGAAAGATGGAGTTTAGGCTTTGTATAAAATCCACTCCAAAACTGAGAATCTAGCTTATGTGAAAGCCATTCAAGACCTTAGGAGCATGGAGGGTAGGATTATATTAAATTCACTCTAAAATGATTCCAACCACCAATAGGTGGAATAAGGCACATAACTATTAAGAATGTCTAGATAATGTTGAACTAGGAAAGAAAAGAAATAAATGTGCCATGCACATTACCCCCAATCACTGATGTCTAGAACATGGATTCTGATCTAGAAGTTATACCAACTACCATATCTGACATGAAAATTGAGAGCCATCATGCTATAAATTATTCCCCCTATATCTATATTTTTTTAGCAAAATGTATACTAAACTCTAATTTTGAACTGGTCTAGCTATGCAAATATGTAGATAAACCTACTTTTTTGCCTGCTTCTAAATTTTTTGGATAGGAACACTAGAAATGGGTAGTAGTGCTACCAATGTTGTATTCTAGTCTCATAATTATTGTCCTAAGCCAAATATGATGACTAATCTAGATTTTTGACTATCTGCCTGGTCTATTCTAACTGGTTTGATGTCTAGTTATTGTTCTGAGTGTTCTAAAACTAGATTTTTTGGTTGATAGGACCTTTGATCTTTATGACAAAACCCCTATTTATTTCCCCCTCTTTTGAGGGTAGGAATGGAGACTCTACAATGACTTTTCTTATAAGAAATATCCTTACAAGTGTGTTATGCTACAAAATATATGATATAGTAATGATAATTGACAAGATATCTCAAGATATAACATGGTTTGTATTGAGAGATTGTTAAATCAATAGGGTATGACTAGATATATATAATAATTTAAAATCATGTGAAATGTACTGAACTAAAAATGATAGTCTGGTTAATTTTTACTTGTTAGTTGGAGGGATGGAGCATGATGTACATCATGGTATCCAAGAAATAAAGATTAATTCATGATATGGATGATGGCATTGAAAATGATGAGAAGAAAATAAGAAAAAATCACACAAGGCAATAAGTACGAAGTGTATAAGGGTGGTCAAAGGGCCAAGTAAATAAGGGACATGTGCACATGTCACTCAAACTCGAAAGTAATCATACAAGGCAAATTCAAATGCCACATACACATATAGTTGAAACAAAAAATTTGGAATGAAAGCCATAATCACCTAGAAGAGTACAGGCAAGGGACATTGGTAAATGTTTAAAGACACACACAAATAAATAGAAGCAAATAAAATTAGCAAATGTCCTAAGGCACTTGCCAAAAATAAGCAAGAATTGGGAATGCAATCACATCAAGTTACACTAAGCAAGAAGATAAATAATGTAAATAATGGAAAAAAATACAATCAAATCTAACTAATCAAATCAAGAAGTTAATGTATGCAAGACATGTTAGTACAAGACTAGGTATATGCTAAGAAATACATAAGTGATATATACTAGTGAGTGTCGATAGAGTAATCTATGTAAGCCAGTGAATAATACATATCAACATGATAACTAGACTGTGTAGTGTATAAATGACATAACTTGGATGGTGTATTCATGTAGAAGATGCCCCCATGGGGAAGATATATCAATCTGCATCTCCTACATATGTGTCTCACATGCATGAATAGGATGCCCCCTCAATGGGTAATATGAAGCAATCAAGGGTCTATAAATCATTACACACACTCAAAGAAGATCAAGTGACTCATCGTAATGTAGATAAATCAATAAACAATAACATAGAACAATAAATGTAAGTCTAACATAGTATTAGAAATGTAAATCATGGATAATGCATACAATCAAAATATTTTTATTGTTTTGACATATTTGAATGTTTTTGTGTTTTTGATATGTTGCATTATTTTTGTATTTTGAAATGTTATGAACTATGTATAATCAATCACATGAATACTATATACAAGAAATACTGAGAAAATATCTACGAGTAAATAAAAGAAACTATATACAAGTAATTTGAAAAGAGACTATGTACAAAAAAATTAAGAAATTATGTACAAGTAAGATGGGAAGGAATGATACTAATCGATGAGTCTCACGGGAGACTCCATATCATGGTGTCCTATATCAAATAAAGGAATTGTGTGTGACTTTGTAACATGAGGGTATGGCTACGAATATGACTATGAATATTTGGATTCATTATCAATATCTTAGAAATCATAGTAACCTGTATTGTTCCACTCATCATTGTCATATTGATTTTGAACCAATGGAATGCTAGTGTTGAATTTTATTGTATCTAAATATTTTCCTTTGATAAATTATGTGTTTGAATTATTTACCTTAGGATGTTCAATAAATCCCAAACCTTGGTGATAAACATTATCAACTACTAAAATAGGAGTAGTGATGCCTTGAGCATGCTTACCCAACCCTTGACCTTGATAATCAAACTATTGTAGATATTGTTGACCAAAACCATATTGAATTTAAATTTGAACCTCATTTTGGAGAGATATTTTTTCATATTTTTGTTCTTTACTTGAGCTTGTGGTAATGTTTGTTACTCTAATTTTGCATTTTGATCCTTTTATTATTCTAAGTTATGCTTTGGTAGCCACTTTTATACTATTTTTGCATTTGACCCTTTGTGAATGTGTTTTTATGTCATTGTGGATTGATTGAATGATTCACCTTGTATAGGGTCCTCATTATCAAGTATCAATTATATATGTTTATTGAATGTCCAACATGAATCTCTGTGATGCCTATGCATTCTATGATATGCACAATAATATCTAGATCTTCTCATTAGATATAGAGGAGGTAGTTTGATCAAATTATATTTAATAATTTCCTTTAGTACCTCACTTGAACTCTTATTTTATTATTTAATGGTTTTTAAATCACTAGTTGTAGAGTTAATTTATTGTGATTTCTTATTTTAATATGTAACATTGCTTGCAACCGATTGACTAGGTGGAGGTGCATATACATGATTGACACTAGGGTACCTTTGAGGATTTTGTATTATAATATGATTTTTTAATGTTTTCATATTTTCATCTAATAGTTGATTCTACATTTTTAGATCTAAAATTAAATTTATCATACTGGTGATTTGATTCCTTAGATTCTCACAAGTGTAAACCCTAGCTACTTCTGATTGAAAATGTAAGCACATATATTGAAGAAGGTTTGAAGAATATATAGGTTGAATTTATGAATTAGGAATAATAGTATAAGTTGTCTCACCTTTTGGAGGGGTGATAACATGGCCCTAGTTAGAGGGAGTTTTATCTATCACCCTTTTGGGGGAGAGGAGGACAAGGAAATTCTTTCCTGTACATAAGAAATGACAATGAAACTTACAAATGGTTGTTAGCTTATGCAATGGATCCTCTAGGTAGAAACCACATATGTGGGATAAAATTCATGAAAGTGGAGTTATAAGTTGTATAACAATATGTTTATAAAGATAATTCCATATGAGATATAACAAGCAAGGGATAGAGAGCATGAATTTATGCAAGAATGCATAAGAAACTTTGGCATGTGCTATGACATTTATAATATGTTTAGCATGATAAACTTGAAAAAATTTCCACATGATAGATACAAAGAAAAGGATAGATAAAATTAAATTGTGCATGAATGTATAGAAAATTTTGAAATGTAACATAACATTGGTAACATGTTTAGAAAAATGGAGTTGGAAATTATTATGCATGAGCGAGAGAGAGTATGCAAAAAGAATATTGAAATCTTGTGATGTTTTAGAAATAAATGATGTAATATCATCCATTAGTATAAAAAACAATCATGAAGTGCAAATAATGAAGATTTTTACTAACATATGATAAACTTCATCATTCATGTACATGAAAGGACCAATGATGGTCTCCTTATTTTTTACAAGAAATGTAAGAAAAAGTTGGAAATAATTGAGATCCATTTTTGAAATCTGATTTAGAATGTAAGGTGATATTTCAAAATCAATAAGATCTAGTGTATGCAAATAGGATTTTAAAAATACTATGGAATTTTGAAAATGAAAATGGATTTTTGATTTAAATATGCAAGTAAAAATTTAAAAAATTATAGGAGAAATTTTTGATTTAATAGGACCTAGTAGATGCAACTAGGATTTAGAAAAAATAAATATTTTGACAAATTAATATGAAATTTTTAATTTTGAATGGATTTTATGATTTAAATATGCTAGTAAAAATTTAGAAAATGATTGGGAAATTACTAGAAAATTACTGGGACCTAGAGTGGGCAACTAGGGTTTGAAAAAAAATTATTTTAAAATTTACTACTAAATTTTAATATTTTAAATGAATTTATGATTTAAATATTCAAGTAAAAGTTCAAAAAATTATAGGAAAAATTAGTAGGAATATTACCCTAGGGTTTTTAGGGTTTTTGTTTCCAAACGAAGTAAGTCAGGTTCACCAAATGATTATTGTAGTTTTATTTCTAATTTAGTTAAAGGGTCTAGATTGATAAATTAGTAAATAATATATGGTAAATAAGATACTAATTTGTGAAATTTGTTGGTAATTATAGATTTTATAAAAATAGTAATAAGAGGGAGAAAATAAGACTTAGCTTAAACTGTGTTAATCCAATTGAGACAAGATCTGATATTCATTATGTAGGTCTGGGACATTACCATAAATAGGATTCTAATTTTATTTTTTAATTATATAGGAGCACTAAATGTGGACATGAGTGGCACTAGACTTTTATTCCTTGTCTAACATTGTTGTCCAGAGGATCTGAGCTTTTTGGGTTTTATTCGACAAGTCTATGTGACCCTGTCTCTAAAGTTTTGGCAGCCAAAAGTCTGTAGAGCTCCTCATAGAGAAGATTTTCTATTAAACCCATATCATCCATTTTACATTGATAAATTTAAAATAAGAGGGGGGTTTAGTGTGTGTATAATTCATTAGATGTGGATCCACATCCCTTGTGTGGGCACGTTGCCTACATACCAATACTCTGGAGAGGGATCAAGCCATATGTAGTTCTCCCTTTGAAAGTGCTTCATGTAATAGTGATATGAAAATGCAAGGAAATGCTAAACTAGGTGTGTTTTAGATGACTATGAACTAGTGTAAGGATTAAAATAAGTTACAAATAGTATTGAATGGTTGTATGCAAATAATAGGGAAATGTGGTTGAGTAGTCTTACTTGTATTCTTGATTGATCTATGATATTTGCCAAACCCCCTCTAAATGATATTTTAATGGAATTCTATAGGGATATATTGGTCATGGGTTAAATTCAATCATGCTAGGCCAAAATAATGAAAAAGAGGATTCAAGTAAAAATGATCATTTTGGCTCGAAAGGTGATTGGATAAGAACACTAAAAGGGGGACACCCTAGGTTTCAACACTATAGTCCAACCTAGGTGCTATTTTCCTAGAGGTTTGGGACCTAGGGGGATGGAAAGATCATGGAAAATGGGTCCCAACTAAGCTATAATGAGGTCTTGAAAGCCTATAGATGATTAGAAATCAATGAAAATAAGCCTAAGAGGGTTAGGAAAGCAAGCAAGAGGGACCTATGGGTTGGGTGTCATTAGCCATGTTCAAATCACCAAGTTTTGAATTTTATATGACTACAAACACTTTAATCAACCCAAATACACTTGTACCAATGTTTCTATCTAAATTTAGACGTAGTTATCCTATACATAATATTCACTATATTGTGAAACAACCACCTAGAGCCTTCTATGTTTTTGTCACCTTTTTGTTGATGTATTTTATTTGTCACATAAGTTTTCATGAATATATGTATATCAAACCCTATCTCTTCACCTCATGTCTTTGTACCTTGCCAAAAATGGGTTGGTGGAATCGAAGTGTCAAGCTGACCTCAAGGACCCCACTATCAATGAGCATTATCTACATAGCCAATACTCCAAGGAGGGTCTCTGACATATAAATTTATCCCATAGGCATTAGATTATGTGTACACAAGGGTAAAATATACTATATGAAAATACATGTAATGATCTAGCTTGTAACTTGATAAATATTGCTCATGGGTTTTTATTTGAGTGCTTTAAACCCATAATATGACTACTATAGTTGATATGAAAATAAGAAACAATAGGGAAATAGAAATTAGTTACATACTTGATTGAAAAATATTTAATAGGTGATTTCTTGGTATTTTCTAGATGAATAATGAATATGATCAGATTTGTATTGATACCACACCTTTTGAAAATACCTCATGAAAGGGTTAAATTAAACAAATGGGATGACTCATAGAATTCAAAATATTTACAAATTAAATGAATTCAAGGATAGAACACTTGATAATAACATGGACACTTGCATCAACAGAAGTGTTCCTATGTGGGATGAAAGTATCGAACAAGATAGGAAGCTACTGAGAATATGAAATTAATAGTGAAGAATATATATCAAGTTTTAGGCTTTTTGTACAGTGCATGAGATCTGGGTAATAAAAAATGGTAGGGTTGGACCATAAGATAAACATTTAGGCACAATGAAATGGTGAATGCAAGCCTTTCAATAATAGGGAGGTCTAAAACTAAAGACTAGATCCATGATAAGTATTTGTTAAGTTTAAAAGAATAAATAAATTCCCCCCTCCTTTAATCTAGTAATGTATAAAAATTAAATTACTAGGTTAAAGGAAATAAATATGTACTTGGATGTGTATAACACACCTTACCTTTACTTGACCCCAATTTGAGTGTTTTTATGGTGTATGACCTATAACCAAGATCATTTTACATTATAAATCAATGAATATAATCTATAATTTGACATAATTGAATTTTTTAAAAATAGAGTACGAAAGGAATACACATGTGTATTAGTGCAACCATGTTTCCCCTTGGTACTTTGACTTGGTAAAGATGATTTATTATGAAACATTAGATCTGAGAGAGGTTCAAAACTGAACCCTTGAGATTTTGAATAGGAATATTGGAAGGTAATTTTTACCCTAATCTGGTGTAAGGGTGAGTTGTGATATGACCATTGAAATCATTAAATCTCAATTTCACAACTTTAGTGACAATAAAATAAAAGACAAGTTAAGCGGTATAACCAACTCAACCCAAAAAATAGAAGTAGTGTTAGGCCATTGTTAGCATTGAATCTCAGCCACACTACTAAAGATATCCAATTATTTTATACATAAAATTCTCCAAGTGGTTCTTCCTAGTAAAAATGGTGTTTCTTGGTAAAATTATCAATGCTTCTTGGTAAATACATTTGAATAAGTTTGAATATGTATTTGAAATTTTTGGTGAAATTTCATGGCATATGCATGTCTAATATGTCTCAAACTAAAGTATTTATTAAATTTTAACCTCTACTCTATAACTATGTATAATATATGTCACAAATAATATAAACCTTATCCCAAGTATGTAAAATAAATTGGTGTAATGTATGGGATTCTGACACAAGTGTATATCTAAATCATGTAAACTGTAATAAAATCATGGAAATTATGAGAATCATATAAGTATAAAGGTCATATCTCTATGGCATGCCCCCAATAATATCCTCCCATTAAGGTGAATAAAATGATATATGGTACTTGCCTTAACTCAAAATGATAAAATAACTATATGTATGAATCATGTAGCATATGGGAATGACATGTCTAAGTAGATATATCAATGAAGATCATACTATTTTTTCGTAAAAGGATACAATATGCATAATATGTTTCATGGAAATATATATAAATTAAAATTAAAAGCTCATAAAATAATCAAACACATACACACACACAATCACAAATGTAAGGGTATACAGAGACTGTAAACAAGGAGCATATTCAAATGTTGCATGCTTGAAGGAATGACATATTCAAATGTTCAAGTTGTAAAATAAAGAATCATATAATATCACAATGGACACTAATCAAGGAAAATACTTGAATGTTCCAAAAACAATACAAGAGCAATAAAGAAAAGACACTTAATGAAGTGACAATGTGAATAAATGAAGCATAAGAAACCAACATAAGCATATCATACTAGTCTTTGCATGTACGTGTTAGCAAAAATGTGATGTAACATAGAATATCAAGTACACTATTAAATATGTAAGCAAGATTATAGGCATGTGTAAGCATTAGTATATAATCTCAACATAATAATGTAAAAATGATCATAGAGAAATGTAACTTGTATCAATCATGATCAAGGAAGGTAGATTCCCCCAACCTAGTGTATCATGAAAAAATAGGAAAGGTCTTACATCTGTATGTGCAAGTATCATGGGTATGTTGTACTCATATACCACACTCAAGTATTCATGAAACATGTGTATATAAATGATATGATATATTATCTGATAACATAAATAAAACAACATAGATGCTAAGGAGTTAGTAAACATTTATATGTTGAATATTTTTGTATTTTTTAATTTATTTAAATGTTTTTATATTTTCTTAGATATTTCATTTTTTTTATTTTTGGAGTATCTAAAAAGGAAAAAGGTCTAACCTATGATCCTATATAAGGGATGCTCACAAGTAGCTTTGAACTCAGAATATGATACATCAAACTAGTGATACTTCCAAGATACATGTATAGGTGTCATATCTAAAATTGTATAATCTATGGTAATATATGTATGTCTCATATGACTCTATGGTTATAAGGAGGTAATATAATAAGTAGGAGTTTTTGGAACTCATTATTTAGTTATCTATGGTTTCTTAAGTGTAGCTGTAATTGGAATATGTTTTTATGCTTTTAGCAATTTGGTAGATAGTGTGAGTGTAGATGAGGATTCTTTGGAATCCACTGTGTATCTCTATGTAATAGCCTCTCAAGTATGAGGCACCTAGTAAAGGATATTTACTATTGCTTACCCTTACATGGATGATTAACCTTAATAGGTTGTATAATTAGCTTTCTAGGAATAAAATTTTCTTGTTCAAGTGGATGTTCATATGGAATGATGGAAACTATGACTACCTTTCTAATATGAATGTATTTAATATACCCATGCACTGTGGAAGGTACTACATGGAGTTTATGTATCCAGTGTCATCCTAATAACATATCAAAGACAATTGTATATTGTGTAACTAAAAGGTAAGTAACCACATATGCTAGACCAACTTGTGATGTTAAATAAATATCACCAATCACATGTTATGATGTCCCATAAAATGCTCTAACTATTCTAATCTAAGGCTATAAATCATCATATGTATGTTCCAAATATGTAACATAATGGTAAAAGTTGGATGAATATTTTGTCAGCCAACTAACTGGTGACCAAAATAGTTCCTATCACCACAACATAGGGAGATTGGTCATCCAATGTTGCAGGTTGACCACATCCAAAGGGGACAAATCTCTCCTCTCATCAAGGGGAGGTTCCCTATTAAATATGTAGAAGCTATATACTATATATAAGAAGAAAGTAAGACACAAGAGTGAGATAAGCCACCCATCTCTCTTTTTTTAGAGATGATGTTAACAAACAGAGGAGAAATCCTGGGTGATTGGTGAAGGTACTTCTCTTCTTTCAGAAGTAACATTCAGCCAAGAGCTAGATCCCTTCCTAGATAGTATAAATCATGGTGAAGTGATAGAAGGTACTTCTTTTCTTTCAGAAGTGCTTGTTCTTGCAAACAACAGGACTCTTTCTAGTAACAAGTGACTGGTAACTGGGTCCAAAGTAACCAACAATCTAAGATGTAGCTCAAAGTCTCCACCTTGACTACCCTAGAGTGAGGTATGAAGAACAATGGGGGCACAAAGTCATCCCAAGGTCCTTTACATAGAAACATAAAAGAAAAACACACACTAAAAACAATTATGTCAGTATAAAGTCTGAAAGTAACTGGTTTCAGGACACCTTCCTTATCACTTCCACTAGATCTGATTGTTAAATTAAATAAACAAGAACACATTTATAAGATAGACATAAGAACAATCTCCTAAAATGATAAAATCTATACAACACAAAGTCTGTGAATCACTTGCTTTCTCATTCAGATAAAATAATATGAAATACAATCTGATCTCAAAGTCTCAGTATTTGCCTTTCAATTTAGGTAGAGTTTTTCTTTTGTATTTAGGAAGATCCCCTTTGCATTGAATGAGAGATTAAATTATATAGAGACCATGAGAGACTTGGCACTTTTTCCTATGGAGTGACCCATGCTGCACAATTAATGCCTTGGATGCATTTTTGGTTCTGTCAGGGAGGGCCACATTGGAGTAGGGAAGATACCTTAACTGTGGCATGTTGGTTCATATTTAGTGTCTATTCCCAAGCTTGAATCACTCATTCCATCACCTGCTATCTGTGTAAATGTCTACTCTGTCTTTATGCCAAAGGGGACAAGCAAGCTATGCTTTCAATATTTGTAGGCCCCAATTATCTACCTAGTGAACTGCTTTACCTACTAGAATTAACTCCCACTAAGACTTCCCTCTTTGTCACTTAGGCTCTTTGGATGCATCCAGGTTCACCTTTTGAGTCCACAAAAATCAATAGACATTTAATTGTAGCCAATTTGGCATTCATAGGTCTTTCCTCTATTAAAGGTTAACAGCTAGCTAGTCGCTCTGAATTTGATGTTTGTGGGCCTATCATTTTGCTATGACATAGTTGAGGACACATGGTGGAATCTATGGATTTGAAATAAGCTTATCGGAATAATCTTTGAAATTTTTAGAGGCTGGGGGTGCATATGCAGACACATGGTAGATTTTGCTACACTGGGATGGGACACGTGGTGAGTTTTGTGCTTTGAAGCTTCATTTGAAACTATGTCTTGGTATGCAACACTTGGTAGATTCCACTGCACTTTGATGCTTTGACCTTTTCCAAAAGGAACATGCTCTTTAGGGTCTTGAAAAAGGTTCCTTTCATGTGTGTCGAGTGTCCCCCTACAAGGGTATCTTCTAGGTGGCCTTCGAGCTTCAATTTCTTCGACAAGTTATTAGTCCCTTTATTTCCTTTAGATAAAATGTTTGAAGAAATTCCTTCAGATAATTTATCTGAAGGAAGTCACCTCCCTTAGGTTCTATGTCTTTTCATTTGAGGATGCCCCATCCTTTGACACGTGGCATCTTCTGCTACATCATATTGAAACATTCCACCGTTGACACTTGGCACTTTCCACCTTCAAAAGGGACATGTGGTAGCTTCCGCCACTTCTCCAAAACAAAGTATAATGGGGCTCAATTGATGAAACTTGGTAGCATCCACCTAACTCTTGCTTTTGTGCACACTTCTTTCCTTACAACCTTTGAATCTTTGAACCCATGAACCATTGAACTTTGAAGCGGTTCAAGGTTCAACGATTCAATTGGTTCATTTCTTTGATTTGGCTAAGTATCTTTAATATCTTTAAACCAAGTGCATTAAACCATTTGAACATTGAACCCATTGAATCGATGAACCAAAATGGTTCAAGGTTCAACAGTTTAACAGTTTAAGCCTTTGAAACTCGTTAAGTGCTTAGAGCCATGGAACTTTGAAACAGTTGAACTTTGAATCTTGACAAATGTGCTTAGCTCTTGGTGATGACATTGAACCTATTGAAATTTTTGAACCAAAATGGTTCAACTTTCAATGGTTCAATGGTTCAATCATTGCTTAGATGCTTGCCAATGGACATTTTTGATCGAACCAA